>AWUE01017809.1:0-67121 GCA_001974825.2 Corchorus olitorius | reverse complement strand
TCATGTTGGGGGTGAGGCTTTCGCCTTTTCCTATTTTGGCATGTTTTGGACGTTAAAGGTTTTAAGATATTTTACCAATATTACAGTTTATAGGGTAGCATAACGTATGATATAAGTTTTTAATACTTTGTTGTAATTTATGGTGTTTGAGTGGCTAGATGGAAGGAATTAGCTTCATGTTAGTCCTGGCAGTGGCGTAGTTTAGAAGGTTTTATGTGATTTATAGAAGGAAAGTTGTTGGGATGGCTCTGAGTTGTTTTAAGAATAAGATTCATTGTTTCCAGAGTGTGGAAGTTGAAAATTAGCTGCAAAGCCCTTAGAGAATAATGCGGTAAAGAGCTAAAGCAACAGAGTAGAAAATTTATATAAGGAAAAGAAAAGGATAGATGGAGTAGATTGAGTGGAAAAGATTAGTGGCATTCATGCCCTAATCAGCAAAGCATTTTAACTTGATTGAGACAAAGTTAATGATCTATATGAGAAATTTGCACAGTTTGGCTCTTAAACACTTTAAGGTGCCTAATAAGAACATCAAAGATAACTTGAGTACTGCATAATAGGACCTTTAGAAAGGTAGTTTTCACTAGATTATTGAAATACCTCACTAGTGAATAAATTGTAGGAATTTCAGCTTGCACTTCAAAATACAACCGCTTTCAATTATTTAACCCTAAACTAGTTGTTGGCTTGACCTTCAAGGGAATCCAATCAACAATAACTTAGAAATGGGCTTCCCTTGCGTCTTTGTAGGTACACACTAAAATAAATATGTTCTATAAGGGTGTCATGAAGATTGCTAAAGTTTTTCTTATGAGTTTTGAATCCTATTGTGTAGGACACACAACATATTGTGCTTTAGCTGTTGCCATTATGACTGACAGAGCTGAAATATTTTGGGTGTGCCTTTATGTGTAATGTGTTTAACCTTTTCAACTCATATTGCCTACCTTCAATTTTACATTTTGCCTTGTTGAAAATTGGCCTGCCTATATAAATGACTTGTATTTCCTAGCTACTTTCGCAGACACATGGCCTGGAAGTACTACCGACCAATTGTTAATTAGATTGTTTTGTTCAAACCATCTCTGGATGATCAATAATTGATGTCAAAAGACTCTACAAAGAGTTATTTGTCTGTTCAAAGCCTTAATCTCTACAAATTTTGGAGTGCTCTTGCTAGAAATGGAAAATGTTTTTTGTCTGGATACTTGTTATTTAGGTCTGGTAGTATGTTTAAATTCTCCATGTTTGTTCTTGCCAATGATTTCCATTGTCCATATAAGTATTCTGAAATATCTTTGAAATGTATTGTCACATAGTGGTGCTTATTGTTAAGTGTGAAAGCAATTCACAATTATATGAACTGATAAGAATTGATTAGAGAGTTTTCCTGATTGTATACGTGTCTGTTTCAGGTTTCATCCTTCCTGCATGGGTATGACCATTGAAGAAGCGAAAAAATTGGATCACTTCTTATGTACTGATTGTTCAGCAGAGGATGATGCCAAAAGATCTATGAATGCATTCCCAGTATCACCGTCCCTTGAGGCAAAGGTTAGAGCAATTTGTCTTCACAATTTGAGTGTGTTTACAAACAGTATGTCTTCATAATTTGAGTGTGTGCGCAAAAATTATGTCTCGTTTCTTTTTGTTTTTTTGTTACTCCCTTTGTTTATTGGCCGACATTCTTGTAGTTTGTTGAGCTGTCGTTATCTCTTAATGATCTTGCAGCGTAGCCTTTAATTCTTAGTTCTTTTACCGCCTTGCTAAAATGTAACCAATCACTCTGGTTTGCAGTTTCACCTTGTGGATAGTTGCCTGTCCTTTTTCCCTTCTTAATGAAACTTTGTAATTGACCAGACTCGTGATAGTGGGTCATATAGATATCTGAGTATGTATTATCAAAATTTACATCTTCAATAAAATTGAAAAATGTGCATGGGATTAGCTACCCCACTCATTATGGTGTAGGACCACTTCCAAATAGATCAATCCCTTTCTCTTCAAATGTTGCACCTTCCTGCTATGAAAAGAGAGGCATGGATAGAGACAAAGGCAGGGTGTTCTAATTTTGGGGAAAAGTAAATATGGTTTATAATTCAATGGGATCTCATTCAATATTAGAGTTGTACTGCCAAGGAGTTGGCTTTGTTTACATGAGTTATTCGAGTCAGTAAAGAGTCGGAGAAGAATACATATTCAAGGCTTATAAGATTATTTGACATATATCAATATGGATCTACTCTTTATGACTTCAACGTGGATGTTTCATGTTATTGATTTCAATAGGATCCTATGAAATGCTACTGACTATTTTGGATATTTTAGCAAGTCTAAAATCTCATTTTCAAAAAATGTTTGGATTAAATGCTTCTTAATTCTAAGAGCTGGTTTCTATTGATATTTGGGAACTTGGATCTGAAGTTTTCTCCCGCTTGATATTCCTAGCAATGTCGTTGGTGTTTCACGATTTTGAACAGCCTGTAAGGCATGCTATCTGAAGAATTGATGATGAACAATAAGAATAGCTTTAGTTTTAAAACTCTTTCCTTTAGCACATTATGTTAAGAAAATAAAACTCTCGAGTACTTTCTACTTTTGCTTGGAGGCAAAATACAAGGAAATACAGTTAATAAGTTTAAACTGTATGATTAAACTGGCTATTATTTTATATACGTTCTCCACATAGTAAATATAGTTATGTAATATGGCCATGTATTTGATGGTATATCTATCTTTTTGGCGTAGGTGGAACCCAAGCGTAGGAAGAGATAACCATTATCACAATGCAGAACGAGGAGGTACTGATTTTCTTGCACATTAGCTTGAGTATTGTTGTACTTGTTTGTGTTGTGGAATTGTACAGTGCAGAGAAGATACTGTGCTTGCACAAACCAGAGAGGCTTCTTTCATGATTTACCAATGTTCTCATGTTTGTGTGTGGTTGGACTTAAAGAGATGACTTTTGTGGTCAACGGTGTTGTGACTGCAATTGCTGCAAAATGTCATCTTACAATGAGCTGTGAACCATAACAATGGCTTAATTTGAAAATCAGGGAATCCTTGGGTATATCTTCTTTTTTCAGTTACATTTTTTTTTTTTTGCCTGATTGTGTTACCATTCTCTTCCTTCTCCTTTTGGGAATCGAAGATAGTTACCTCAGCTTGAGGTTTATTATGGCTGAAAATAGAGACAAAGATCCACAAACAGAAAGGGTTTTCCTCTTTTGTTTTGCCCCATCATCTTTGGAACAAAGAAGCTTGGGATTTGTTATACAACCCTCTTCTGTTACTAGTGAAAAAGCCTCTGTTTTTCTGGCTTGAAGTCATGGAATGCAGCTCCCGGAACGTCTCTGAGCTATTTTGAAGTTTTGAGTACAGAATCTCATTCCATCGCTGCCGGTGCCACATCCTCCATAGCCATAAGCCTGATAAATTGATTTGACACCAAAAATTATACTCTAAAAGCACTTTATTTTTCCGAAAGGATGCATTCGTTAGGAAAAAATGCCTCTGGTTCTAATGATATTGTTGCCATGCAAAGCAAGTATGCTAAACCAGGGATTTTTAAACCTTGCTTTCTAATGAAATATATCTACACTCGTATACCATCAATTTCTAGTGAGCATGGTAATTCAACCAATATGAAAGAAAGTTGTCTTGCTCAAGCCCAAATTTGGAAGAACAAACTCAACTAGACCTTGCAACAATGCAATACCCTTTTTACCATTTTTATTTTTCATGCAATTTTAATAATAATAAAGTAACAACCAAGTAAATAATTATAACCCAAATGAAAAGGAGTAAAAGGTTTTTTTTTTTTTTGGTCAGAAAAAGTAGAAGGTTTAAAGAATAGGTAGGTTCTAGTTTGTAGTGTGTGGTACTGTTCAAATATATGTTTCGAGAGGAGAATGAAGAAACAGAAGAATTAAAAGTAGCAGCAGTACAAAACTATACAAGTGCTGTTCTCTCCTTAGATTCTTTTTATTTTTTTATTTCTTTGGGTTAATTTACTTTTGGGAATGGACCCATGAACCATAATTGACCATAAATTTATAAATTTAGAGGAAGAGAGTAGAGGGAGTGGGATGCACTGTGGCGGTGGCTCTTTGTCCGTGATTTTGTAATTAATCAAACATGTCTCCCATGAGACACTGTCACAGCAAAAACAAAACAAAATCCTCTCTGAAAAATCTGCATTCTGCAACGTTTAACTTTCGTATGTCATTTCTTCATGCACGTGCAACCGCGCCTCTTTTCCTCCTCACTCACGTCAAATCCTCAATCATCCATATCTTTGCGCCTGCATTTCCTTCCTTTTTTCTTTTCTCTCATCTCTTTTTTTTTCTTTTTTTAAATGTTTCTTTTCATTTTTTTTACAAGGACGGAGAGAAAATACGGGATTCGAACCCGCATTCTTATATAACTTTCTTAATTTTTTTGTCACTAAATCAAAAAGTACAAGTTTGATGGAAAAAATTTTGCATATGAGGGGAGACTACTGAATCCAATGCCCGAACATGTCATAGATCTTAAATAGGGGTTCATAATAGTATTATAGACATTCAGTATGAAGGATAATAGTGAAATTCAAACTCGAAGTAGATTTTCGATATCTTATCAACTGAACCAACCTAATGATCGCTTTTCAACCTACCTTGTCAACATACCACATAATTCCATGAAACACATTATTTTTTTCTATCCTATGTCACCAATATTTGCTCATTGGATCAACTCATGCTTACTAAGTCAAGATATTCTTACCTTGTGAAGCTTACATTACATTCGAGATTAACATCAACGAAGGATTCTAATTCTAATCATGACTAGCTACTTACAATGTCTAATATTGATCATGCTGACCGGGACCAAATCAAAGTTGACTTGAGTATCATTTTGAAGTGGTAAAGCCTCTCTCAATATGTTATTATATATGTATCCTTGAATTTTTTTCATTATGGTGCTTTCATATATTTGTATGTTAAATAATTTTACGCTGCTTTGATTGTCTATTTGTCCTATCCTTGTGCTTATTATATATTATTCTTAAAATCAACACAAACTGTATATTTTGTTAAACAAATTATGGATAATTATAAAAGAAATCTAAGTACCGCAAGGAAGGTTTGCCGTAAATAAAAATGATCCATTCAAACAATGTTGGCACTTGGCACATTATAGTTGTAAAAGATCTTGTCAAATTAAATAAATTATATGCTTTCAATAAATTAAATAAATAATTTTTTAGCCGCATTTAACCTATTTGATGAGCAAATGATTAGAAATAGGATAAATTACTCGTCGTAAGTTGTATTTTTTTTTCCAGCTTGACTTAATCGTGTATAGTAATATATTAAGGATGAAATGGTCTCCATTTGTGGCTTTAGGGCTAATTTGAAAAACCTTGGTTTGGAAAAAGTGTTTTTGAGAAGTGTTTTTTTAAATTACGGTAGAAAAATGTAAATAATGTTTGGTATTGCTGTGAAAAAATGGGGTTAAAGGATAAAATGTCTAAAAAGACTATGATAGTTAAAAAAGGAAAGAGAAAAAATAATTAGGGGATTTTAGTTATTTAATGTCCAAAAGCACTTTTGAAACGCAAAAGCACCTAAGGATTAGCTTCTCGGTTGGCTTGGCTTTTGCGTTCAAAATCAGCTTTTGACACAAACCATGATTTATTTGGTATAGCGTTTGGGTTCAAAAGCAGCTTTTTTATCTTTAAACGCAATGCCAAACCAGGCCTTAGAACAACCCAGTTTATTTTTTGTTATGGTTGTTAATCCTTGTATATAAATAGCCAACTATAATTAATAAAATATGGCATAAATGTCACTTTGCATCCTTAAATTTGTACGGACTGCCACTCTACACCTAATTTTTTTATTTTGATCAAAACGCACTCTAAAGTTTTATTTTTGTGCCACTTTGCACCCTCCATCACGGTATGACAAACGGCTCTATCACGGTGTCCGACGTGGTATGTCACGTGTATCAAAAAGCGACATGTGGCACGCCACGTGTACCAAAAAGTGACACATATCATGTCATGTGTACCAAAAAGTGACACGTGGCTTGCCATGTGTTTCAAAAAGTGACACGTGGCATGCCACGTGCACAAAAGGATACGTGCCACGTGTCATTTTGTCCACGTGGCATGCCACGTCGGATGCCGTGATCGATCTGTTTGTCCTACCGGATAGAGGGTGCAAAGTGACACAAAAATAAAACTTTAGTGGCGTTTGGTTAGGGGTGATCTTTGTGTGATCTTCGCAGGTGATCTCAGATCACTCCGTTTGATTAAACTTCTTGGTTTGGTGTGGTAATCCGGATTACCCCTGATCACCCCTCTAAGGGTGATCTGGATTACCACCATAAACCCATGTAATCTTTGATCACCGGTGATCTTGCATCACTGGTGATCTTAGATTACTAGTGATCTGGGGGTGATCCTAACCAAACGCCGCCTTAGGGTGCGTTTTGATCAAAATAAAAAAGTTGAGTATAAAGTGGCAGTCCGTATAAACTTAAGGGTGTAAAGTGGTATTTATGCCAATAAAATAAAGATTAATTTTCCCCAAGTTTTACAATTTGCTTGTTGATTAAAGTTTAAGATTTTATTCTCTCCGATTTTTTTTCCAATATTTGAAATTACGGTTAGAAGTTGTTTTAAAACATTGTTTTGATAGAAGTTTTTGGTATTTGACAATCACATTAGAATTAAGTTATATATCTAACTCCAAATGAAGAAACTCTCACAATAGTTATACTTTTCATTCCTAATACTCAATTCAAACCTTGTATAATATAATAATAAAACATAATCAAAATACAAATAAATAATTAAATCAATAAAAAAATAAAATGTTAACCAAAGGAAGAATAAAAATATACCAACCACTAAAATATAGTTGGAGAAAATAATAAGAAAAAATATCTTAAATTTGGAAGGAAATAATAAAAGAAAGAAATAAAAAAAAAGTGGGGAAGTGAAGTTATTATCAAAGTCAAAACCCAATCCAAAAGGCATGAGAGAAAGGGAACCAAATCCCCACCTCCCAAATATGTGATGCAATTGGGTCCATTTGCATCATAATAACTGGTCAATCAAAAATCAAAATTTAGGGCTATTTTTGTCAATTCATTTATTAATTATTATTATTTTTTGATACCTCAGTTTTGATTTTGAGTTTCTTTTTGCCCCTCTCAACCCAAGTCCTGTCCAAAAACTTCAATTTTCCCATTATTTTTCCTGCTTCTGTTTTCCCGTCATCCAAACAGAAAATTTAAATTTCCATTAAGTTATAGAGAGAGGGGAGAGGATCTTAATCTTTTTTACTATTTTTATATTTGTACTAGGCAGGCATTTTCTATTTAATCTTTTTCACCTTTTTTCTTTCCTTTTATCTTTTTGCCTTTGTAGTTTTTCACCTTTTGTTTCCCCTCTCTCTCTTGAATCGAACTGATTTCTAGGGTTTATCTGATCGAAGATCGTTTTTGGGGGGCTTGATTTTGTCGTCTTTTCTTTTCCTTTTTCCCTTTTTTAATCTCGTTTTCTCGCGGTTTTTTGGATCTCTACAATCATTTCATCAATGTAAGTTGAAAGAAACTTTCATCTCTTTCGATTTCTTCATTTCAATAACCTGTAAAGTTTATTATAAATTGAAAAGTCTTACCTTTGAATTAGAAGGTTAGATTCTGGATAGAGTTATTCTTTCTTTCTGTATTTGATTCCTGATCCTTTTATGTGCAAATCTTCACTTTCCCTTGCTTGAATACATAAATTACATAAAAGATGTCTATAGTCTGAGCTCTTACGAGCTGGAATCTTTAATTATTGTGGATTAGGGTTAGGCTTAGGCTTTTGTAGATATGATCAAGCAGATATTAGGAAAGCTACCTCGAAAACCATCAAAATCATCCCATAATGATTCAAATGGTGATGGGGGAGTCAATGGTAATTCCTCTTTGAACTCTTCTCTAGGACCCAATTCTTTAAACAACTCCAAACCTGGTTCGGCTTCTTCGAAATCATCAAATTCGGGTTCACGTTTGAACAATGGGACTCTTAATTCGCATTCAAGTAAATTGAATCAAGGGAAGAAAACGGCCTCTGTTGCAAGCCAGGCGGGTCCAATGGTAGCTTCTGGGGTTTATGAGGCTTTGCCTAGTTTCCGGGATGTTCCAAACTCGGAAAAGCAGAATCTTTTTCTTAGGAAGGTGAATATGTGTTGTGTGGTTTTTGATTTTAGTGATCCATCAAAGAACCTTAGGGAAAAGGACATAAAGAGACAGACTTTGTTGGAGCTTGTTGATTATATATCTTCAGTTACATCAAAGTTCAATGAGATCACAATGCAAGAGATTACTAGGATGGTGGCTGCTAATATCTTTCGAACTTTTCCATCTCCGAATCACGACAGCAAGCTTTTAGAAATGTATGATCTGGAAGAGGACGAACCACTCATGGATCCTGCTTGGCCTCATCTTCAGATTGTATATGAATTTCTACTTCGATTTGTGGCCTCTCCAGAGACTGACGCCAAGCTTGCAAAGAGATATATTGACCATTCATTTGTGTTGAAATTGTTGGATTTGTTTGATTCAGATGACCAAAGAGAGAGGGAGTATTTAAAAACCATTCTACATCGGATTTATGGGAAGTTCATGGTGCATCGACCATTTATTAGAAAAGCCATCAACAACATCTTCTATAGGTTTATTTTTGAGACAGAGAAACACAATGGTATTGCTGAGTTGCTTGAAATCTTGGGGAGTATAATAAATGGTTTTGCTTTGCCTTTGAAGGAAGAGCACAAGCTCTTCCTGGTCCGAGCTTTGATTCCTCTTCACAAGCCCAAGTGTGTAGCAATGTACCATCAGCAACTTTCTTATTGCATTACTCAGTTTGTTGAGAAAGACTTCAAGCTGGCTGATACTGTCATTCGAGGCCTTCTAAAGTATTGGCCTGTGACAAATAGTTCAAAGGAGGTAAT
The DNA here is from genome assembly GCA_001974825.2 of Corchorus olitorius. Lineage (NCBI taxonomy): Eukaryota > Viridiplantae > Streptophyta > Magnoliopsida > Malvales > Malvaceae > Corchorus > Corchorus olitorius. Next base: position 58,125 of record AWUE01017809.1, on the reverse strand, counting down.
GTTCCTTGGTGAGCTGGAAGAAGTTCTAGAAGCTACTCAGGCAGCAGAATTCCAACGCTGCATGGTTCCCCATTTCCGTCAGATTGGTCGCTGCCTCAACAGCTCACATTTTCAGGTACTTTTACATTATACTTGTCATTCCTTTCACTGACTTCATTATAAGCTTCTTGCCCTATTCCACTTAATGCTTTATGGCGCACTTCATCAGTAGAGCAAGTTCCTTCATTTCTTGGGTTCTCTTTCTTTTTTGTTATGATTTCTTTATTTTTCCCTCCTAATGTTGCTGCTTTTATGAAATATCCTTACTGCAATGATGCTTTCGCCCCCTCCCCTAACGTCAAGAGTTATTACACTTAGGCACTTTATTGGTATAATAGTATTTACTGTTTAATTGACATTCGGTACACTGACAGTATATTTGATTAATGGTGGGATGAGGCTTGAGAAAGTAATGGACTTATCTAGGTAGGGTTGCCAACATAGTTATTACCAGAACTTTTGGGACCATGGTTTTTGGAATTGAGAACTTATGGTAGATATGCAATTAGGCGTATACATAACTGCCTCATGTTTAAAGTTGAGTGTGTATATGTGCCTGATTACCTTTTAATTAGACAAACTCTACAGTAGACAATTCTTTGGTCAATGTCCACCTTCCGTATGTATATATTTTGTAAAAATAAACTCCTACAGTAAGCACAAGTGTTTATCAGAATTTGGGTTTTGGCGGGTGGGCTTTTATGAACAAAAAGTTGGCTTGAAGAGTATAACAGGCTATATAAATTTTCTGATGCAGAATAGAATTTTAGGATCTTTAGGTAGGAAAGGATGCTTTTTTTTTTAGATTGATTTAAGGTGACTGAGCATTGAATAGATATAAGAAGAAAATGGAATTATCAACAGAAATGAGAGGCATATGAGCTGATACCCAATAATTAAACACAAGGTAGGTAGTAATCCTTCAAGCCTCAATAAGCTGATAATTGACGACATTTCATAAATAGTCTGTAAGCAACTTCTATTTTTTAGTGCTAATTCTTACACCCACCAGCTTCCTTATCTGAGAAAATTGTAATTTTTCTATGGACTGAAGCAGTAGAGCGAGAATATGTTATTGTTTGGTGGTCATATTTCTAGGTTTGGGGCATAAGTTGGCGAATGTTTATATCTTGCCAAGAGTTGACAATTATGTTTAGCTACGGAGGGATGTTTGTAATTGACCCCATAAGGCATCAATGTTGTCTAGGCTGTTAATGATACACTCAGGAAGAAAGCTATTCGTTGAGCTTCAACCTTCCTGGATATAAACTTGAGATTAGATCCAGATAAGCAAGCAGTGGTTAAAAATACTTAAGGCCAAGGTAATGGTAGTGATTTTCTGTGCAAGGATATGGCACACAGTTTAATTTGGCTAGTGAGTTTCAAGTTCTTTGTTCAAAATGGTAGGTCATGTTTAATAGCTTGAAATGAATTAACCACTTCTAGAGGCTTCTCATTACACTGTAATGAAAGAACCTTCAAACCCTTATACATAGGTCCATCTCACTTGGAAATGAATGTTCTATGCTGGGGGATTTGTGCCCATAGCCCTGGATTTATTGTTGCAAAACCTAAAATGGATCACAGATTCAATTTGAGTACTGATTGTACGATAAAGAATAGATAAACTAGAAAATTCAGTGTGATGGCCACACCTCGTCAAGTAGTTTCTTTTGTATTGGGATTAAGGTGAAATTAAAAGGTGAGTAACCCATTATGGAAATTAGATGCTTTACACATGTTATGGTTGTCTGGTATCTGATTTAATCCAAATAAAGTTTTGTACTCAAAGCTCTTTTACATGTCACCTTGGCAGTCGGAATAGTTTACTTTGTTCTAACATGGAATTCTGGCAGGTAGCTGAGCGTGCTTTGTTTTTGTGGAACAATGACCACATAAGAAATCTCATCACCCAGAACCGCAAAGTAATACTCCCTATAATCTTCCCAGCATTGGAGAGAAACACACGTGGTCATTGGAACCAGGCAGTTCAGAGTCTTACACTGAATGTCAAGAAGATATTCTCGGATGCTGATCAACCACTCTTTGAGGAGTGTTTAGCCAGATTCCAAGAAGATGAAGCAAAGGAAAAGGAGACGCAGCAGAAGCGGGAACTAGTCTGGAAGCGGTTGGAAGATGTGGCTGCATCTACTGCCGTGAGCAGCAACGAGGCTGTACTGGTATCAAGATTTGTCTCCTCCATTGCCCTTGCAACCAGCACAAGTCCTAAGGCAACAGCAAGCAGTTGAGAGATGCAGCAAGCGCCATTCGTAAGAAGTCATTTACGTGCATCATAGTGTAATAGTCCATGGTGTAACCCACACGGTACACCATGGGAAGCTGTTGATGTCACTTGTTGGGTTTTTAACAGCAAGACTCTACCTCTTGAATGAGAAGTGAAGGTGGGGTTCTGTGGATATTAAGGTTGCATCTTCATTTTGGTTCTGGGCTCATTCATTTATAATTTTCTTTTCCGGCCCCCTCCCCCCTTTCCCTTTCCATGATGGAGGTGCAAGTGTGTGTATCATAAGGGATTTAGTTTTATAAAGGCAGTTCGTTGGATTTACTACCAGATATTATTTATAATTGTATTATTTTTTTTGTAATGATGCAAGGATTTATTCTTTCCCTATAATCTGCTAATATATGCACACCCTACTACTTCTTTCAGCCTTCATTCATTTCTGCGACAATTTGGTAAACTGTTCTTTTTTGCTGCTTGGTTCTCAAATTATTAATACCAAGAAAAACCATTATGAACATGATTGAACTTTCAAGTCAATGAAGCATCAATGAAATGAACATGATCAGTATTCCACTCTCAATGGGATTTTATGTAATCAAATTTCTGAATCAGAAGAATAAGTCTAAATGACAGCAAATGGCACCCAAAAATTACAACTACTGATATTTCAGCCATGTAAATACATAGAAGAAGAATACATAGATTTAGTAGTCATCCCCATATGCTCTGAAACTATAACGCTCTTGGTAAAAATCATTGAAGTAAAGATCAGCCTCGAACCACTTGGGATATCGAACCAGATCCCCAGCAACAAATCGCATGAACTTCTCGCTGCCTTCGGGCACAACTCTCACTTCCCCTTCCTCAATGTAAACCAGTTGATCAACTTGCCAGTCCCATGGTAATTTGCACTTTCCCGTCTTCCAAACTGACCATTTTGAAACCCCAAGCTGTGTTAGTCTTTCTGGTGACACTTTCCTTTCCACCCTCACATTGTACAATTCCTCTAATGGTTTCTCCACCCTCATTGCTTTCACACCACAAGGGAAAGATGCCCCATTCATACTGTTACACCCTTTGCTTCTCTTCATAGAGAAGTAGCCAAGAGTTGGAGCAGATATCATGCTTGCCATATTTTCTACACTAATTTCCTACTCTAATTTTACTGTTTCCTCCTAGCTACCTGCAAAATTGAAACATAGTCAACTATGGAGTCTTATCTGGCCGAAAAAAAAAAAAAAACTATGGAGTCTTAGAATTAACTAGCATTAACAATTAATCCCAAATAGATTCCTTTCCTAAATGCTAACAAAAGCAGAATGTTTAGTGAATCAGAAGCAGAGGAAAACCATTTCCCAGACATTAATTTCACTGGTTGATTGTTTATAAACTTACAATATCACTTTTTTTTTGGCACCAAAACTTACAATATCACTTTAGCCAGCAGCACTTGGTAAGAATATGAGCAAATTCCAGATTTTTTAATTCCAACTTCATTCAAAGAAGTAAAAAAGAGAGAGTAGACATAAGTCAAATTGCCTGGGTTCTAACTTTTGTAAACTATAAACCTCCCAGTCTCCCCCAGATTTCATAGCCACCAAACAGAGAAATTGAGGCAAAGATAATGAAGATAAACAAAGAAAAAGAAAGAAAAGCAGAATATAAAACAACAAAATCAAAAGAAAGGAAAAGAAAAAGAGAGAGAGCTGGATTCTGTCACCTGTTGAAGATACTTATGCTTTTCAAACTTGTAGAATCCAGGACTAAGCAACACAGCAAACTTGTTCCTAAAACCCCTTTTAGTCTTCTGCTGAGGTTTATCTAAAATCTTATTCTGCACGAAGACACAACTTAGTTCTTGTTGAGTCACCGACAGGTGACTCTTTAGTTGTCACCCGCAGCCTTACTCTCAAACTTACCTGCTACCGACTCCCTCGGTCATTTTATTTCTCTCATTGCATTTTATTTCAACCAGACAATTGTTAACGTGTCCTGTTCTCTTACACATGGCTTTTCTTTGCTTTGAAAAGGTTTTGATGATAGGAAGAAATCATTGAGAAACTTTGAGTTATAGTGTGGTTTCGACATGTTTTCTGGAACCATGATGCTGAAACCCTTTAATGGGGTTTCTCAGTATCCATTAAAAAGTCCATTGGTTCCCTGCAGAAAGAGGCAGACAGCGCTAAGGAGTATTTACATGAAAGCACAACAAACACAGGCAGCTCCTTCCAGAACCCAGGTTTAGTACACTTTTCTCTATTTCAAGATGTTTCCCATGAAAGTGGAACTCCCTAAAACAAGGAATTTGCAGTTGAAACGTATATAAAAGTTATGATTTTTAATTTTTGTATAGCAAATGGTTTGTGACTGTGTTGTTAACTCTTGAGCCCAGAATTCATAAGAACTATAATGATTCTAGTTGTTTGTACAGAAAAAGCTTGATGTGGATTGAAGGGAATGCACCTTAATGTGTCAGATTAAAAAAAAATGTGAAATTAATTAATTAGTGCTTTACTTTTTTCTTTTTTTAACCATACAAATGTTGTAGTAGTCTTGACACTTTGTTTTGGGTCAAGCTTTCTTATTTTATATATTTTGATTAATCAAATTTTAAGAAAAATATATTTGAAAGTTACTTACAAAAAAGTGGTTTTCCTTTTTCCAATTTTTAGTCAATTAATGAACAAGAAGATTGTCAGAATTGAAAATTAAAAAAAAAAGGTTGAATTAGAATGGCTTTTATTGTGCAACTGTAACATAGGTATGCTCATTGATTGTGAATCATTATTGTTTCAATCTTGCAGAGGATAATGGAGAGCATTTCGGTGAGTGGTGAGGTTGGTGGCGCTGGGGGAGCATACTCCTATAATGCATTGAAAAGGCTGGACAAAATTTGGTCAAGCATCTGCTCTGCTCAGACTGGTACAGTTTATTTCACTTGTTGTGCATCAAAGTTTAAGTGTTAAGTTGTGTTTTGAAATAGGTAACTTACCTTCATTTCTCTTTGCAGTTCAGCAAGAACCTCAGCAGGTAGTTTCAAACTTTCCTGGTGTTCTAAGCCATTCTGCTCTTGCTGAGAAAGCAGTGGATAAATTTGATGTGGTAGTTTGTGGGGGCACTTTGGGAATCTTCATTGCCACTGCTTTGAGTGCCAAAGGTCTTAAAGTCAGCATTGTGGAAAGAAATATCCTAAAAGGGGTATGTTTCCTCGCAGATTTTATTCTGCAGATTCTTTATATCATGATGAATAATAAATTTGGTTCAAAATGCTTATTTCTAATAGATGTTAAAATATTCTGATAGAGGGAACAAGAATGGAATATCTCAAGGAAAGAGCTAATGGAACTTGTAGAAGCTGGCATTTTGGATGAAAATGACATTGAAGAAGCTACCGCTGTGTCATTCAATCCTGTAAGTTTCTGAACTTCCTGAATTGGTTACTGTTTCTCAGGTTAGCCTGATTTATGTTGGCTATATCTATTAGATTCTGTAGGTGGCATCTGCCATTCAATTTCTACAATCTACTTGTTCATTGACAAAGTCAAAGTGCATCATATGAAATTATGCCATTCCCATTTTGCTGCTCAGAACAGATGTGGATTTGAGAATAAGGGCGAGATATGGGTAGAAGACATTCTTAACCTGGGTGTCTCGTGAGTAATTTTCCTTTTCAAACCTACATTAGATATGAATGATCAAAATGCAGATTCCTTTTCTAGATTTTATTAATTTATATAATACTGTACATGTTGTCAGTTGTATAACCAACTAAATTCTGCTAGCAGCTTTTTCTGCACCAAAACTCGTGTTTAATGTGTAAAGAAACAAATATATTGCCACCAGTAAACATATACTTCAAGTGCAATGGTCATATCATTTATGTTTCATTCTTGCACTGCACAAATTTATCTAGAAGTTTGTTACATTACTTGTGATAAAAAGCCTTAATCCTACTTTTGATCAACAGTTTGACTTAGTTTAGCTGACTATAGTTGCACACAGGAATAGCAGAAGAAAGCTAGTTCTTTGTTTTACTTTCTTTCTTTTCTTTTTCTATTATTAATATTATCATTGCTGAAGGAGAGAACTGGTTATTTTTCTTATTACACGGAAACTCTGTTTCATGATTCTTGCCTTACTCTTTGCAGTTGACCAGAAACTTCTGTTATTCTTTATTTTCATTTTTGTGGAAAACAGATAGCTATTGAAACTGGAAATGTGGAACATTATGTAGGTTGGATATTAAAATCTCCTAGATGCAAAACAAGATTTGGGTAAATCTTTATGAAAAGATTAATAAACATATGCAGAAGATAATGCATACCTTAGTTTTGCTTTCAGATTTTCATCTATGTAGAGTGTTAGGAGGCCTATTTTGCCGTACACAAAACTATTTGGGAAAATAGTTGATGCTATTTGCAAAGTTATTGTGGAAACTGAGGTCACTAGAGTTATTCTTAAAGCAATAAGCCATTATATGATGAAGCTTAATAACGAAATTTCATAAGCATATTTTTCATTTTTAAAAAAGCTTGGATCAATATCATTAATACGTAACTTCATTACCCCATTCGCCCAATGATATTTTTCTCCATTTTCCAGGCCTGTAAAGCTTATAGAGATTGTGAAGAATCGATTTATTTCCCTTGGTGGAGTAATCTTTGAGGGTTGCAGCGTGTCTGGCATAAGCGTTTATGACGATGCAGCTGTGAGTTTACTAATATTTTGAAGTTGTAAAGTTGATGGTGCATATTGTTGATACTTTATACTGTCATCTATACTCTTTATTTGATGCATAACCTCACTAATATTCTTCGTAGTAAACAGAAAACTTTAGAGTTAGAAAACAGGGTACCATGCTTATTTATATGATACTTTAATTACATCAATGGGATATTTTTGTGAAATAATACTAAGACCAACTTTGCTAAGCAGCAGGAGAGTTTCACACTAGACAGGAGAGACCTATTGTAAGATGGAAGACATGGAATAATAATCAGGATCTGAGATCATACCAAAAAGGTTGTGGCTTTTACGTAGAAAAAGAATGAAATGTTACTTGTTATTGATACATTTTCTATCAGTTTCAAGTAAGAATGAGATAGAGAAATGTTTGTTTGAGACTCTCTCTGTTCTGTCAACCAGACAAAACATTGTTCTCATTGTTTTATCAGACTGCCCTATGTACTGCTGTGAGCATGAAAGAAATTTAGTAAATCAGGGATTACTTTTCTCTATTAATGTAAACTACAAACCTGAGTACACCTTGCCACCTATTCCATATAGGTATTGCAACTTGCTGAAGAAAATGTTCTTTCATCGCGTCTAATCATCGATGCCATGGGAAACTTTTCTCCTGTGGTAAAACAGGTTAGTTTCCCTTCTTATATATAATTATGTGTACTCATGCAGTGGTTTAATATGCTTCTAGTATTTGGACTGGAAGAATTAATCAAACATGAGATAACTAAATTTTACAGGATCATTCATGAATTTTTGTGCAAGTGTGTGCTTCTATTGAACAATTGAACTTTCAAATTTTAAAGAATGCGTGCATGTAAATTTGTCCAAAGAAAATTTTGTATTGTTAACTTAACAGTGATCGAAAGGAAACAATCCAACCCGGCTTATTTCAATTGTTGGTAGTCTGTATTCTAATTACAGATAAGAGGTGGGAGGAAGCCAGATGGCGTGTGCCTTGTTGTTGGGTCCTGCGCTCGTGGATTCAAGGATAACTCTACAAGTGATGTCATATATAGTAGTTCATCAGTGAAGAAAGTTGGCAATGCAGAAGTGCAATACTTTTGGGAGGTAAATTGGCTCTTTCCAGTTCCAGATGCATTAAATACCAAATTAGTCATGCCTTTGAAAATTGTGTATCTTTAATTTTTTGTAGGCATTTCCAGCTGGGTCTGGCCCCATAGATCGTACTACATATATGTTCACATATGTCAACCCTCAGCCAGATTCCCCAAAACTTGAAGAATTATTGGAAGACTATTGGGATCTGATGCCGAAATATCAGGTTCATTTTCTTATCTGCAATCCAGTCTACTGATCATTAATTCACTTTCTCTGTGCTGCATCTTGATGGCGTTGTCTTGCTGTGATATGCTTGTTTCCTCTATCAAGCAAAGAAACGCTACTAAGCATGTTAAATTTGTGATATCTTTTCCTCAAGACAGTTAATTCATTATAGTCATATTTTCGTATATTTTCAAACTGCATGATTAAACAGGTTGAAGGTGGTTTAGCGCCTGCCTCTATGATTCAGTAATCTCATGCTCTTCTAATCCTACAATGCATTATTTACCACAACTCAACAAACCAAAATTGCACAACTAAGTTTTCAGGCTGGAAGTTGTAGTACTAGTATTCAACTTGCTATAGTTTTACATCTAGCATATTAATTGATGCATAACGAGTGCATAAGGGCAGGCCCTAAGGTCTACTTTACAGAATACCTTTCTATGGAAGACAATGAATCCTAGGAAATATGCTTTCTACTGTCGAATTCCAACATTCTGGATGCAATATGATACTGTTTATAACCTTGCTTTATATATATACAAGTTTATATCTCCTCTTTTCATATTCTGCAAAGGCTTCACAAAGATCAACAATTTGTAACTTATATTTTGTAGGGAGTTTCTATTGATGATCTGGAGATACTGAGAGTTATTTATGGCATTTTCCCCACGTATCGTGATAGGTAATGATGCCATGAAATGCCAAATCTACTATAATGAGGTTAGGAATATTTTATATTACCTAGTTTAAAGCAACATCATTCATATATTCATGGTGAGAATTGAGAAATACTCTGAAGTTTTCAACTGAAGCTAGAGGTTTTCCTGAAACGAAATGATTGGCCATGTGATCTTTCATCAAACTTGAAGACTGTTCAAGAGTAATGACTTGATGGTAGATTTTTTCTCCTGTTGTATTTTGAAAAGGAATAGTGAAATCAGTTAGTCAGTTACTCATACTATATTGTCATGTATTCTTGGTGCAGAGCAATTCTCTTGTTTGCTTTCCAATAGAATAAAATCTTAACAGTTTTTACTTTTAGGCATAAAAATTGTCAGTTTTACTCTAGTTTAAATCAAATAAATATTTTCTATTGGTTTTCACTTGAGATAAATATGCTGAGTATTTATGTTCTTCTATTTTTTTAATGGGGGCGGATAACTGGACAGTCCATTGCCAGCAGCATTTAACCGTATTTTACAGGTTATTTTTCCTAACAGCTTTGAAATCTTTCTTTTTTTCTTTTTTTGGTTGAAAGCTTTGAAATCTTTCAATAGTTTGATTATTGAGATATCTGATATAGCATGCACATTTTCATGACTAAATTTTCTGCAGTTTGGTGATGCTAGTGGCATACAATCGCCCGTCTCTTTTGGTGGTTTTGGGAGCTTGACTAGGCACCTTAAAAGACTATCCAATGGTACTTTCTTGGTGTCATCAATTAGCTACTTTTCACAGCCAATGGATCTCATTTGAAAATTTCAGCAGATAAACTTTAGAAAGTGATGAGTCTACACCATATGAGATCACATGAGCTTCTATTCATGGATCTTAACATCATCATATTGTTGTTGATTCTTATCTATTAGTTCCTCGTTCTTTTGTTTCCTCTTTTCGTACTCTGACCTCCTGAATGTACCCTGGTAGGGGTTTGTCAGGGGAGAACAGAAAACATGTATGTTAATTATTTCAGAAAGGAAGTGCACGTAGTAAGGCAAAACCTTAGGGAAAGAATGACAATCATTTATTTTCTTTAACATGTTGATACATATATGAAATTATAAATATATTTTAGCTTATAAAATTTGTACCTTCTTCAAGAGCAGGGATCTATGAAGCAATCAATGAAGATTTTCTTGACTCAAACAGCTTATCCCTGCTGAACCCTTACATGGTTGGTAACGTATCTTCTTTCAGGCTATGAGGTTAAGCAGCTTAGTGTTGTGATTTTCTGAATTTAGATCTGTTTGATGCAGCCAAACTTGAGTGCTTCATGGCTATTTCAAAGAGCAATGTCTGCAAAGAAACAGTCTAATGTTCCACCAGATTTTATTAATGAGCTTCTTGACATAAACTTCAAGAGTATGGAGGTAAGACTGCATTTTTTATGCGAAGTCCGAGCATTTTATACCCTGCTTCATGCACACATATTTTTTCCATTGACTAATGAACTTACGTTCCCCTTCTCTAGAGGCTAGGGGACCCAGTGTTAAGACCATTTCTTCAGGTTACTTCCTACTTTTTATAACATCTCCACCTCTTTGTTGACACTTGGATATCAAGAATTTTGGTCCATAGACCATAGTAATGACATTGATTTTCTGCTGATCTTTATGTTCTGACAGGACGTCATACAGTTCGGGCCTCTTGCCAAGACATTAGGCCTTGTAATGCTTTCTAAACCTCAAATACTTCCATCTATATTCAAGCAGGTAATTACTAACACAAGGGTCCTTCCGGCCCTTTAATTCAGCCATTTGATACTTACCATTTAACTGTGCAGGTTTATGGTTCTTTTAGAGAATGAATCATAGAGTATAACAATTGCTTAAAGAATTGAATCTTGTGTAGTTCCAGCTCCAGAAACCAAGTTTACATCTCGATATTGATACATGAGTAGCTTACTGAATTGATTTGGAACTTTATTGTAAGGATATTCTTCTCATGCTCAGAGTGTTCATCATCTACAGGTTGATATTCCTATTCTTATTGACTGGTCTGGACATTTCTTCATGCTGGGATATTACACATTTCTCTCATCCTTCATGGACCCTGTTATCAGGTAACGTTCTAGTCTTGTTATCTTCAAGTAAAGTTGAGGTCTGATAGATTCAATATCTGTTAACAGATCTAGTAAAAGCAGTTTCTTTCATTCTGTACTTTTCACTTGTGCCATCTGCTAGAGCTCAATTTGTTTTGCCTTATGCTAGGTCATGGTTAAATGCTTTTCCATCCAAGATGAAGTATGAGTGGAAGCGGCGCCTTGAGGCTTGGAAATACGGATCTGGTTTAGATTACAGGCTCTGAATACCAAGTTAAATGGCTCGGAAACAAACATAATACACCAATAGAGGAAATAGAGGCTCAACTAGTTGCTCTTGCTGGTATCAGCTTTCCACACAAGATTGTAAACTTTCAAGCTCATCTAAAATGTCTTCTTGAAAGATCAGTCGATATTGATTTTTTGTGAAGATTAGTTCTTGCACAAATTTGTTGGACTACTTTATCTTCTTTTCAACAGAGCTTATTGAATGCTCATTAATCATTTTGTTTCTGTACAAACAATTATTATAAAGTTGATACAGTAAAATAAAATGCATATATATTTCACCGGAAATTTCTGTTTTCTCTTTTAACTATGGAGTGACCAAGTCTTATGTGGAAAAAAAATTGTCAAATATTACATGGAATCATACTGTACATATTATGCTATTATACACACACACACACATTGCTTATAACTTTTTTTACACAAAACAAATTGTTTATAACTTATTTGCATACATTTAGAAGGAAAACTTACAAAGGGAACTTTTCTGGCTTTTCATTTTATTCAGATGGAGACTGATTTGTATTGATTCCAAATTAACATAAACATAACAACTAACAAGTCAATCAGAAGTTTTTGCACCTAAAATTTTAGAAAGTTCCTTGACAATGGCTTTTTCTTTGACAGCTTCCTGCCTCTCCACGTGCCATTTCTTTGACATGTTTTCAGCCTGACATTAGAAGCTACGAGTTAGGGCAATCAGAGTAAAGAATTGTTAAAAGTACCATAGTATAAAAGAAGGGGAAAAGAGTACTGAGTTTCTTATTGGCATACCCAAGTTCTTAGTGGTAAAAGTTGTTCCCTAATCATCTCAAATTTAGGCTGAACCAGGTCTTTCCCTTTTGTTTTGATATCATCACTCTATTTGAACAAGAAGAAAGCAAAAATATTAAAAAGAAGGAATTAAGGAAAATATATCAAATTTTCAATGTGTTTCCTTACTTATGGTAAGACTTGAGAAAAAGACTAGCAAACAAGAATGGAACATGTCATTGAGTAGAAATATCACTTATCAATATGCAAGGCAGTTTAGATTAAATGCCTCTAACAGGGAAGAAATAGAGAACAAGGGGAAAAAAGAAAGAAATCATCAAGCATTAAACAAAATAAATCAAATCATAGCAAAGGCAGAATAAGGTTTCGATGATGAATCTCACATCCAGTTTGTAGGCAAGTTTTTCTGTTAGAATATTATATCATCGAAATAACACACATAAAGTGACACAATTGAGATAGACATGTCGATTACCATACAGAATCTGGTAATGAGTAAGTTCATCCACAGAAAATTTATTGCAGAACTTTATTGTACATATTGAAACCAAGTTCCAAATTAGTGTATATTTTATACTTCCACTGATTCATACTGCCTGAAATCTTAAATATAACGTTTAAAAACTAGATATCCAAATGGAACATCCGGTAGAGAACTTCTTAATCAATGATCTATCAAATAGAAGACAAGGTTCTCTTCTCCTAGAATATAACCAGAAAGTTGATCATAAACGATGGGAAATCGGTGACAAAAACTCTAGACTAGACAATAGATAGTCAATCTCTTTGATCATTTCCTATCTTTCCAAAGCCCGCACAGTACATTTTGGTGAGAAATCAATTCTCAATATTGCAGGCAATTGTAACACAGGGTTAGGTGAATCAAAATATAGTCAGCAGGAACATATACAAATTCAAAAATCAAATATTTTATCACAATTTCATACAGAATATGTAGAGCATCCAAAAACATTGAATTAAGTAATACTCACATTGCGCAAGTCCAATTTAGAGACTGCCATCCCAAAGATTAAGGTCGCCCCGCCAAATATAATTACAGTTGCAACTGCAAAAGCTTTTCCAACTACATGCACAATATATACACAAATACCAATTATAAGAAGCATAGAAAAATTTTTGCTTGTAAGAAAAGAAATTGAAATTCATGATTGAAATGTTGTTTTAAATCAAAATGAATAATATTTGAATTGAACATACCTTGCTGAAGTCCTTCAGCAGCAGCCTTCAACTTCTCCGGATTGATAGGAGTATATTTATCCTTTCGCAATTCATTAGCGGTCGACGCCATAACCGGATGCTCTGTACTTGGCAACTCCCACCTGCAAATTCACCATTTTTAGACACAGTGGAAAACCCACGAAACAACAGGCAAAAAGTTCGAAATTGGTAAGGAAGAAGAGGGGCAAAGCTGACCTTTTTGGGCCGAAGGTAACCTGGGGAAGAGAAACGTAAGCCCTGAGAGGGTTCAAGGCATCAGGGGAGGAAATGGAGGCATTGTTTGGATCAGCATGGAGGGCCCACTTGGAGCCCTTTGAGAGAGATGAAGGATCAGACGGTTTCCCAAAGAGCTTGGAAGGCAAAGAATGTTTCAGCACTTCAGGAAGAACGTCGGCTTGAGCTTGTTGTTCGACTGACGGTGGCGGTGATTGGAGGTTTTTAGGGGTTTTCTCGACCAGACGGTTAACGGCGTGTTTGGATTCTTGGAAAAAGAAAGCTCCTTCTTTTCCTGCTAATCTGCCCGCGAGAAAACTCATTGCTTTGGCAGAATTTTTTAGGAAATTTTGTTGGATTTTGTTTGGATTCTTCGGACCTGTATTTTGTTGGAGTATTTATAGCAGCTTCAGGCTTCAGTTTGTTGTCTGAATTTCAAGGTCCTCCTTTTAAATTCAAGGCTTTTTATATTTTTCAGAATCTCCAACTCAGGAAAAAAAAGAAAAATCTATTTCAGTATTTTTGGGCTTCACACTTAACTTAAGTATATTTTACTGTAGAACTAGAATGTTTTCTATTGGAAATACTATAAAGTAAAATATAAAACCTTCTTATGAGCAAGGTTCTCATTGAGCATTGAGCATCACATGACGTTTGGTTTCTTTGACAAGTGTCAATTGTTAATTTCCTAATACTTTATTTATTTATTTTTTTTTGGTACAAAAGACGCCGACTAAGTCAGCTAATTCCTGCGGATAGCAATGCCGTCCGCATCCTGCTCAAGCAATGAGAGCAACCCCAATGGTGGATCAAACAACTCCTCTAAACCATTCAAGCTACCCTGACCAAAGTTTGCCAAGAAATCTGCACACCGGTTCCCCTCCCTGTAAACATGAATAATTTCTCTAATCCAACCACCTTTCGCCAAATCCAAGGCCTCTTGAACCAAAACTGAGTTTAAATGAGTATGTATAATACCTTGATTCAAGAAATTTACCACCACCCTAGCATCCATTTGCACTACCACATTGGTCAAATTAAGGGACTTAGCTAGTCTCAAACCTTCCCTTATACCCCAAAGTTCCGCCGAGAGACTATCAGTTAATCCAATTTTCATTGCAAATCCTCTAATCCAGGCACCATTAGCATCCCTAATTAGCCCTCCTGCAGAAGCAACTCCTGAGTCTTGTTTAACAACACCATCTGTATTGAGCACATAACAACCCTGTGGAGGCTTTTTCCATGTCACCCACTGTACCAATTTCGGTGCCTGACTAGCATGTTTAGCATATGCTTTCTCAATCTCACGACTAAAGTGACAAGCACGCTGCCAAGTCCTTCCAGCAGGTTCGGCACCATTTCAAAATACTAGAGTATTTCGCCTCTTCCAGATGCACCATAACGTTACTACAAAGTTAAGAGCCCAAGTAGTGACATGTGCTGTACTCTTCTTATTGGCACAATTTTCTCGAAGCCAATCAGAAAGAGATGAAGAGAAAAAACCATTAGGTGGCCCTCCAAGAGAAAACCAGCAACCCCATACCTCTTTTGCAAACGTGCAGTCCCGAAACAAATGTAAGGAAGATTCCATGGCAGCTTGACAATTTGGGCACAAAGTGTTAAGACCTTGTTGGCGACGAGCCCTATTAACATTTGTATTCAATTTATCCTGATAAAGGAGCCAAAGGAAAAATCTCATCCGTTCCGTACCTTGGCATCGCCAAATCCAAAGGACATCCGGAAGTTGTTGTGCTTGAACATGTTCATTTTGGAGGAGCCAAAAAGCCGACTTAGCAGAGAAAACCCCCGAGCTCTCCCCACTCCAAACAAGCCTATCTTCTTTATCTTCCACAAAAAGAATCGGTGTTGCTAAGATCTGTTGAATACAAGCTTGTGGTAGTACATGTAGAATACTAGAGACATCCCATTGTCGATCCTCTGAAATAAGTCTGTCCAATGTCCAATTTAACATACCATCAATATCCCCTATAACAAGATCTCCCAAAGGACCGTCACCTACCCACCAGTCATTCCAAATACTGATTTTGGTGCCTTTACCTAAAAGCCATCGTCTTCCTTTCATAAGCAGTGGTCGACATTGGAGGATCCCACGCCAAGTTGAAGAAGAACCAGCCATTCTAGCAACTTCATGCAGTGAGCTATGTGATAAATATTTCTGTCGAAGTACATTGCACGCCATGGAGTCTTTGTTGGATTCTAAAGCCCAACCTGTCTTTGCAAGCAATGCCAAGTTTGCCTCCCGGGTTTGACGGATACCCAGACCACCAAACCTTCTAGGCAAACAAATCCGTTCCCAATGAACAAGATGATTGTGCGCATAAACATCTGATCCTCCCCAAAGGAAGTTTCTTGCCAGTCTATCTAATTGTGAGCAAATTGAGGATGGTAAAAGGGCTGTTTGCATTGTATAAACCGGTATAGCACTTAGTACCGATTGCACCAAAGTTCTTCTACCAGCTCTCGACAAGACATTCCGTTTCCAACTGCACAACCTATTACAGACCTTATCAACCAGTCTTGCATACAACTCTTTAGAGGCTCGTTTATGAACAATCGGCACTCCCAAATAAATTCCCAAATCATCCGTCAATTGAATCCCACAAGCCAAGCTTAACACGTTCATAGTCTGCCTCGGCACATTCGGAGATATAAACAATTTCGACTTAGTCAAGTTTAACGTCAATCCCGAAGCATGTGCAAAACTAGTCAAAATCTCCAAGATCATATCAATTTGAGATTGAGAAGATTGAGCAAATAACAAGATCATCAGCAAAAAATAAATGGGAAATAGCAGGGCCATTACGAGATACTTTAATAGGTTTCCACTGCTTGCTATGAACTCGAGCCTGTATCAAATGAGACAATTTTTCCATACAGAGAATGAACAAGTATGGAGATAATGGGTCACCTTGACGAAGCCCCCGTTTAGCTTCAAAGTATGGTTGTGCTTCCCCATTCCATATCACAGAAAGTTGATTGGAAGATACACAAAACATGATAAGCTTGATTAGCTATGTCGGAAAATTGAAATCAACAAGGACTTCCTGCAAGAAACTCCAACTGACACTATCATAGGCTTTGTGTAAATCAATCTTTAAAATCATACCACCTGATCTACCTTTCCTCTTCATCAAAGTATGCACAACTTCCTGGGTAATAATAATATTATCACTCGTACCTCGGCCTGGAAGAAAGCTACTTTGTAGAGGACCAACCAAATTATTAAGAAGAGGCCGAATTCTCTGTACTAAAGCCTTGGAAAGAATCTTGTAAACAGAATTGAGCAAGGTAATTGGTCGAAAGTCAGCCATAGAACAAGGTATATCCGTTTTGGGTATTAAAGTGATGTGAGCTTTAGCTAAATCAATAGGAAAATAGCCTTACGATAACGCCTGATTCATAAAGGATAACACCTTGTCTTTGATATCATCCCACGCCCTTTGCAGAAACAAAGGCTGAACACCATCAGGTCCAGGTGCTTTCAAGCCTTGCATGGAGAAAAGGGCAGCTCTAGCTTCTTCAACATTAAACGGTACAAGTAAAGCTTCCTGTTCTGGTAGGTTTATCAAGGGTTGCCAACGATACAAAGTATCAGTCAATGGTTGTACTGGCTTGTCCGCAAAAAGATCTTTATAAAAGGCTACAACATGTTGCTTTAGAACATCCACATCCTCTACCCAGGACCCATCAATTTTAAGCCTCATGACCTTATCACGGTTTCGTCGCACAAGTGTAGAGAGATGATAAAATCTAGTATTTCTATCTCCGTCTCGTATCCACTGCACTCGGGATTTCTGATACCAAAGAAGCTCTTCTTGGTAAAGAGTTTCTTGATAATCTTTCAAAAGCTCTCTTTCAAGATTTTGTAGAAAGGAAGAATGACTATAAGCTGCAGAACGCTGAATACCCACCAACCTTGCCAGTAACACACGTTTGCGGTGGAAAATATTACCAAATACCTCTGCATTCCACACCTGTAACTCTTCTTTTGTTAAAGAGAATGACTCCAACAAATCCACCCCTTTATTCCAAGCATTACGGAAGACCTCATCAAAATCTTTGTGGGTGATCCATGCTGCCTGAAACCTGAAAGGCCTCCCTTGGAAAGGAGGAGGAGGAAATTTATCTACATCAAATAAGATCGGGTGGTGATCCGACTTTGACATCCACGAAAAGTTCCAAGGCCAAGGCATTGGCAAGAACTCTATCAAGTCGTTCCCTTAGTACCACTCGACCATGGGCGGTTTTCTTCCAGGTGAATTTACAACCCGATGCTCCAAAATCTGACAAGCAACAATCTTCCCATCTTTCAATAAATTTCAGAGCTGCATTTGCTCGAAAACCCGCTCCTCCACTCTTTTCATGAACCGAAGCTATATCATTAAAATCTCCCATCACCACCCACGTGAGTGACATGGTTTGCGAGCGAACTTGCAAAGCTTCCCAAAACTCCGCTTTTAAATTACAATGTGGTTGGACATAGACTCCCGATAAGCACCAGGTCCTATTTCGCTCTTTAATTTTGACATGGATGGCCTGACTGGTAGTCTCTAGTAGCTGGACATCAAATTGGCCACGCCAAAGAAAAACTATACCTCCTGTCATCCCCGATGAGGGCACTACAATACTTGAATCAAAACCAAGCTTCTTACCGAAATTCTCAGCAACCTGGGTATCACTGCATTTAGTCTCAATAAGAATGAGAAT
This sequence comes from Corchorus olitorius, assembly GCA_001974825.2. NCBI lineage: Eukaryota > Viridiplantae > Streptophyta > Magnoliopsida > Malvales > Malvaceae > Corchorus > Corchorus olitorius. The sequence continues at coordinate 39,808 of AWUE01017809.1, read as the reverse complement.
CATCGGTTTGTGTTGGTGAACCAATTCTCTACAATTTCGAAGGCACTTTTTATTACAAATGCCTCGACAGTTCCATGAGAGGACGATCATGGGGAAATAATAGTACCATCAAGAAGTGCTTGCTCAGCAAGCTCAGCGTTCTCTGCATCAATGGGAGGCAAATTCTGTTGGGGAGAAGTGTCCATATCACCCATAATGATATCAGGCGGTTTAGGAGCAGGTTTGGATGTGAGGTCAAGCAAGACATGTTCAGGAGCAGCCAGCCTATTCTCTAGAGCAACTTCTTCATCAGACTGTGTAAAAATAGTTGATAAAGCATTTGGGTTTGGATTTGGCCCAAAAGGAACAGAATTTTTGGGTTGCCAAGCAGAAGCCTCATATTCCTTAAGAGTGAGAGTTTTCTTTGCTTGAGTTGGAAAGGAATAAGGCTTGGCTCGAATGACAGATTTTGATTTACCCCGAGACTTTGGGGCGAAGGATCGAATCGGGCGGGATGATGAACCCGATGCAACTTGACCCGAAGTTGAGCCCGTTTCTTGCACTTTATTAGGCTGTGAATTCAAATCAGAATCAAACTGAGTTTCAGCCACAAATTGTGGTGAATCTGGAACAATCTTCTCTTTCTCTCTTCTTGCTTTCGCCTTAACTTCCTTAAAATTCATTCTAGCGGATTCACCGCGTATTCCCTGAGACCAACCCTCCATAACTTCCTTATTTACCGGGATTTCATCTTCCATATTTTCCAAGGAATCCAAGGCCACAAATCTGTTATTTGAATCCTGTTCCCGTCGGGCTTGCTGTTGTTTCCCTTTTGAAGTTGACCCCTTCCTAAATTTACGTTGGACCAGCATCCAAGGACCGAAATTTTCGGTTGTAGGCTTAGTTAACATATTTGGCATACCTCCTTGTTCCTTCTCTCCACCGGCTATAACCTCTGCAACCTCAGGCACCACAGGTCGGTTTTGACACTTCTCCATGCGATGTCCCACTACACCACACGAGAAACAAACCATGTGCAAAGCTTCATACTCAATTGCTTGGGAGAGCCCCCCCACTTGAATCTTTGTTACCAATGGCTTAGATAGATCTACTTCAACACATATCCTGGCAAACTTGCCTCTCGTAGCCTTACTGGTATTAGTATCCAATCTTATTGGTTTTCCCAATTGTCTACCCACATCCATAAGCGTCTCCATATCGAAATATTCAATTGGAAATTCAGGCAGTCGGATCCAAATTGCCATCTTTCCAATGGTGGCCATTGAAGGTCGGAAATTTGGTTTCCAACGCTGAACCACCAAGTAATGGTCCATGATTTTCCAGGGTCCTCCCGACAAGATTTTCGCAGCAGCCTCTTTGGTTTGAAATTTTATAACATAATATCCCTGACCGAGATCAATCATCTCATCTTCTTCTTTGAGACTCCATAGTTTTACTAATCTCTTATGGAAATTTGGAAAAGCTAATGATCTGCCAAGCAACTTAACAATAATTGAGAACCTCCATGACCTCCGCAACAAATCCCTCTTCTCCTTAGTAACTTTGACAAAAGGCACACCTTCCACCCTCACCGTATCAGGCTCATCATCATCCGAGAAAGCCCCCTCATCCTCCATCACAATCATATCCATGTTACCCTGTTCGATAACCTCCGCTTCCGTTTTCTTACCCCAGACCACCGTTTGGAGAAACGATCTAACCGGATTATGTTGCAACCCCTCCTGACTTACAGGATCAACCCCCTCCTTGATTTCTTAGTACTCCGTTCAATCTGATCAGCTTCCTCTACCGAAAGGGTAGCGCCACCACTCGGCTGCGCTTCCATCTCCTAGGCTTTCCGCTTCCTCTACCCCTAATTCTTTATTTATTATGTTTGTATTCATTCAATATCTAATTTTTTTGTGTATTATTAGTATGTTAAATTTCAAATGTAGGTCTTGCCTATTGAATTAAAAGCCTTTTTCTATTTATTTATAATTTATTTAATTTAACATATTAATTATAAACTATGAATCTATGATAATAAATTAATTATAGTTTGGGAAAATTAAAAGTGGTTCATCTCCTTTCCTATTTTTCCTATGTTGTTCAATGAATATCAAGAATAATATCATAAATCGAATTAATTAGAGGGGAGGAATGGAAGATTTTTTTACCAAAATAATTCTATAAAATAAATTATAAATTAAATATAAATTCCATTTCTTAACTTAATTTTCTTAAAAAAACTTATAAAATAAAACAGCCGCACGCGAAGTGCGGCCAGGAAGTTCTAGTTAAAATTAACAAGATGAGCAAATACCCTACATCTATCCAATTCTAAGATTAACAAGAAGTATTTTTGTTTTTAGATTCATGAATGATGAAATTTTAAAACTCAATTAAAGGGTTTTGTTTAAGTGACATTGAATTTTTTTTCACTCAATTCAACAAACATTATTAAATTTAAATCCAAATCAATCACTATCTCAAGAAAAATAAAAATAAATCTAAATCACTAGTATATTTTTTTGGTTAAAAAAAAATCACTAATATATTGCAACTTATAAAGTTGGTTTCAGTAACTAATAGATTCAAATCATCATTTCTCATTTTATTACATCTATCTATAGTCTTATTTGGCAAAATAAGTAGCGGAAGGAAACATGATTTAAGGAATATTATATATCTAAAACAATAAATCGAGTCAAGCATAACGGCTGATCCGATCGTTTGAAAATGAAAACAATTTCTTTCATTTTACTATTATAAAAATAATCTATGTATTTCTTGGGGAACAAGTGCTAAGTTACCATATCTCAAAGTCTCTTCCTTGGGAATGAAGATTTTGTCATTTTGATTTTTTTTAGGGAATTTTGTCATTTCGATATTGATACAGAGAAAAAAGGTTCTTTTCAAAAAAAAAAAAGTTTAAGAACTAGTTGAGAATGTAATTAGTTTTTTAGTTCAGTTTGCTCATCAGTCATCACACAATCTGCATCTTAACTATGGTTTGAGCAATTGGGCTTCAGAATCTTTACCCAAAGCTTAGTGATTAATTCCTCTTACATTTATTTTTATTTTTATTAGATTTAGATAAATAAAATAATGACGGTGTCTTAACCTCTATTTTTGTTAATGGACACCCGAGTTGTTAGCTCAATTGATATGTGCATTGTGTCTAAAACGTGGGGTTATGAGTTCAAGTCTCACATAATGTGAGCTAAGTTTATTTATTTATTTGTTTGTTTATTAGGTAGTAGTTTGTATAAGGTAGTTTCTTAGTTTAGATTGATTTCTCATTGGATGTTTAGACATATAGAAATTTATTTTGATTATAATGAGACTTCACTTGTACCCTTCAAAAAAAATAGCATTAGCATTAGAAAAATTATACAATAAACTGTCAGTGTGGTTTAGCAGACTACACATGCGCCGTTTAAGGGTTGACACATTTGCCTTTTAGGGGACTGGTTTTAACTTTCACGTCCGTTGCACGTGACCCAACACGTTTATCTAAATTAAATATCTTATAAAATTTTGATAACACTATGGAATTTTAATAACATTGCTCTATAAATTTTTGATAATCACAATATGAAATTAAAACTTTAAATTTTGTTAACTTCCCTATTGCCAAAAAAAAATTTGTTAACTTCTCTATTAAATTTGTTAGCCTCCCTATGAAATCTTGAAAATCTCATTATGAAATTTAGAATACCTCACTACGAAATTTTGAAACCGCACAATGAAATTTTGTTAACCTCCCTATGAAATTTTGATACTCAAACTATTAAATTTTGATAAGGACATTATGAAAATATCAAGAATTCACCAATGAAATTTTGTAAACCTCCCAATGAAATTTTGAAAATCTCACTATTAAATTTTGATAACCACCCTGTGGAATTTTGATAACGGCACTATGAAATTTTGATAACCTTCCTATGAAATTTTGATAACCTCACTATGAAATTTTGATAACCTTCCTATGAAATTTTGATAAGCACACTATGAAGTTTTGATAATCTCACTGTGGAATGTTTGTAATCACACTATGAAATTTTCATAAGTAATCATACCATGAAATTTTAATAACAACAGTATGAATTTGTGATAACCTTCAAATGAAATTTTGATAACTTCTTTTTTTAAAAAAAAAAAAAATTATCACCTTTTCATGAAACTTTGATAATCAACTTATGAAATTTTGATAACCTCTCTAAGATTTTTGATAACTTATAAAATTTTATTAACCTCATAAAATTTTGATAACTACACTATGAAATTTTGATAAACACACTATAAAATTTTGATAACCCCTATGAAATTTTGATAACCCCTTATTAATATCCTGTCAGTGTATTGTAGTATAATAACCCTTAGCATTAATAGAACTTTTTTTTAAAAAACTTTTGTTGACGGTTTGGGTTATCCGTCCAAATCCGTAAGTCCACCGAAGTTAATATCCAATGGGAGAGTTTGGATAGGAATTTCAAGTCTCTGTTTGGACACAATTTTGAAGACCATTTATAAATCAGGTTCAACTCAACTTAAACGGACATGTTTTGTACAAGCCTTAGGCCTAGCCAAGGTCTCAAATTCTTTAACAAGTTTTGGCAGTGAAGTTGAATACAAATGGTGCAGCAAAGGTAGGGGTGGGAATTATTGACCGCTACCAACGCAACCGACGCCTGTGGCTTGGTTGCAAGGTGGGCGGTCGGTGGCGTCGGGTCTAACCAACGGTGGATTGCCCTTTTGATCGGCTATCGGGTCTTGGTGGCTGGTTAAAAAACCGACCGAAAACTATTTACAGTTTTCATATATATATATATATATATTGCAGATTATATATACATCTTACTACTATATAAAATCACGAATTCAAAAATTTTAATTGGGAAATTTCTAAAATACCCTTAATATTATAGTATAATAATTTTTTAATTAATATTCTTTTTAGTCATTTAGTCATTGTACTTTCTTATTATTATATATAGCATAATAATTTTTTTTATTAAAAATTTTCTTTTTATAGTAATATTAATATTTTTCTTAGTCATTAAACTTTTTTTGTTAACCAATAACTTTTTGAGCAGAAAACCAATGAAAAGACATAATCGAAGAAAAATCATGCTATATTGATGGCCTTATCTAAACTATTATCCTATTATATGAGAAGAACATGGGAAAATCAATGTTCAGATAATGCTGATGCTGATATATATAACCTGCTAATACCATTTTCTTTAACAAAATTATAAACTACCACCAACTTAGGCGGAATCGGTTCTTTCACCAAAGCCAATTGCTTTGTCGCTGCTAGCCATGAGAATACCAATGGAGTCCTCTCTCTGGATCAACAAGCTTAATATTCATGCCAAGAACTTCTTGAACTTTGTTGGAACCAAATGAGGAAAAAAATCACAATATCAAGGAGTCCCATATTCTCATTGTTGATGCGTGCCATCTGGAAAGAATTCTTTTATTCCCTCTTCCAACAGTACCTATAATTTCTCTAACATTTCCTGACAGTACTTGTGTTTCTCCATCTGTCATGAACACTTTTGACATTGTTTCCGTTTTAATATGCCTTGATAATTTTACCCTTAATGATTTGTCGTATTAGATTTATAGACATAAATTTGTCTTATTAGATTTTTACCTTATGTCTATGAATTAATTTTTTTTAACCGCAAACCAATCCAATCTAGGCTACATGGATTTGAGGAATTAAAAATCTGAAATTTAGCTGATCTGAAATTTTCTGATACATTTTTGTTGTATTTTTTTTCTAATAAAATCTTCTTTGTTCTTGCTAAAAAAAATCTCCAAAGAATTTATACAAAGTCATATTTCATTTAGGAGACAAGTTAATATCCATCTTAAAAGATCAAGCCACTATTTAAATCATTCAATTATTATTGTTTAGCTTTTTTTTTTTTTTAAATCTTCTTTGAGTTGGAAGCTGCTTTGATTTTTTTGTTGGAGTGAACGACTTGATATTGGCGAATTAAGATAATAATCTTGCATCTTAAACTAATTTTTTCCTTTATACATTAAAAAATTTAGTACAAAGAAATATATCAATCGGCAATTTTCTTTTCAATTTTACTTTTTAGGCAATTTTTGTGCATTGAATTTTTTTTTCTATTTATGAAGTATTTTTACAATCTTTTCTTTACAATGCAGTGGAGAATTGGGAAGTAATGTCTTCCATTATAACAAATAATACAACTAATTCATCATCGTGCAACAATACTACTTCACAAGGTTAAACCTTCCTCACCCTTTTTACTATTTTATTCTATTTATGTCCTTTTTAAAATTTTAATTTAGTATTTTATTTATGTTACTTATCTTGGTTTATATTATGAATTGTTTTACACGTAAAAGAGAGGTCGACCCTAGATATGGATTTCTAATTATATTGAACAACATTAAAGCATCCTGAGATAGAAACAAACAATTTTGTTGTTCAAAAAATAGAAGAAAAAGTGATTGGTCATATATAGCTCAATCTTCTCCTTACAAAAAAGAAGGATACTATTTTCATAAATCTAAAACATAAATTATATTATTAAATATTTCATAAATTTTCTTTTCATTTTTGTTTTAGAAATCAAGTAGAACTTGATTTACAGATACATGAGAATTACAAAACGCATGGAGGTAGAACCACATACTAAACATATATAGTATGCACCGATCACCAATGTTGAGATGGACAATCCTATATGATCCAAAACATTAACATTACTGTAACAATGTGAAAAGGAAAAAAAAAACAACATATAGGCTAGATAAATGCATAATTTCTTTAATAAGGCAGGCTCCATTCCAAGTTGATCTCGAACCCTTCTTAATTTTGCCTAACGCCATGGGTAAATCACTATGAACTTCAAGGGTGTTTAATTTGCATCTTAATGCAAGTTGAAGATCAAAATGAATGAATTCTGCCAATCAAAGAATGATTCCTTTCCCCGTCGGTTTCATCATCCCAATATTGATTGATTTCAACAACATTGTTTTCCACCTCTGTCAATGGAAATTTCAACCACAAGTTGTCTAAATCTTCAGCCATAATCATTAACAACAAGAAGTGACATAACAAACTGTGAAAACGAAGAAGAAGAAAATAAAGAAACTTGCATGAAGCAAGACAAATGCTCTCACAAGGAGTCCCGACTATGCACGTGGTAAAATTTCTAATAAAGATCAAAAGAAATAGGGTAAATAAAACAAATTTTTTCATGGTTGTTGAGGGAAAAATGAGAGAAGTTCCAAATTCTCAAACCAGGTAACCGCCTTAAAGGAAAACTCCTCCTAGCGGTTACCCAAATTTTCTTTTCATTTAGATTTAAATTAAAACTAACTTTTACATTTTACTTTTGTAAGAAAAAAATTATAGAAGCCTTCATTGTGTTCAGTGCATGAGCTAGAAATAGTTCCTCCTTGCATTCATTGTGGCGCTAAAAGATTTCAGTATTAGCCACCTTGCTTTTGTTCTCGTGATGGAAAAGTTAAGCTAGCTACAATTCAATATCCAAATGAGTTGTGTAATCTACATACATCTCAATCGAATAAAGCTTTGGCATTTCAAAAAAAAAATTAAGGGCATATTCTCATTCACATCATTTGGATTCATTTGGATAATGAACTTGCTTCTTCAAGGAACGGTGCCCACATGTTCAAAGCTCAAGGGCAAATATATCATGATCTTCCATCATTAATTCCTGAAGTAGACAAACCTCGATATATCCAAATGTATTTCTTTGATGCTGACCATGAACTTGAAAACAAGATTAGAATACTACAAGATGCCAACCTAAATGAAGAAATCATAAAACTAATCATTAAAGTTATAGAAGGAGATCCTTATGCCCAAGTTTTTCGAACATTAAGAGATTCTTCTTCATTTGAGAATTTAAAGATTCATATTGCTGCAAATGCTAATATCGATCATAGAGTTTACAATGGTCCATCAGTTGAGCAGGTATCTACTATATGGGTTGAAGGCAACAACCCAAATGTTCCATTTAAACGAGATATTAAAGTTCGTGCATATTCAGGGAGTCGCCATAGAATACAACCTTATTATGGCTACTATGATCCTCTACAGTATCCATTATTATTTCCAAAAGGGGAGGTCGGTTGGCATCAAAACATTAGAAAACTTCTAGATAATGAAGATAGAACTCATGCAAGAGGAGAAAGTGCAAGATCTTTCAATTCCATAAAATGCACGTAGTGTTTACTAAAGACATCCTTTGTTTTGGTTCATTATAAATTCCAAAAGTTTACAAACAGATTAATTCATGTAATACAGTTAATTTATTTTATTAACCAATGTCATAAATTTTCCAAATTTTCTATTTTACCTTTTTAGGTCACTATTGTCCAGGATGAACTATTAATTTATAAAAAATCTCTCTTTTGTTCTTTATATATATAATAAAAAACAATAAAACGAACATCTTATTTTTAATCTTTTCGTATCACTATTATTTTCAGTCCTTACCATTCATGTTTTTTTTTGCATAAAACCATTCATGTTTTATTATCAATGTGTATTTGCATTAATTTATTCATCATATTGCATAAACTTAGTTTCAATTAGTGTCCATTCTGTAACTTGAATTATGTAAAACCATTTATCTAGACATTCATATTATGTTATTATGTATATTATATTCTAATGCAATATTCTGTTTATGTTAGGTACTATTTCTAAGAAAAAAAGGGAATATTTCATGTAGCGAAGATTATTGCTACCATCTCCAAATCCAAAATCAATTCGTCATACTTCTCATGATGAAGCGATTATTCCAACAATTTCTTGTGGATATCTATATAAAGATTGAGACAATAAGTCTTGAATTTTACAAAAATCAACAAAAAGAAATTAGATTTGAATTATATCAAGAAATTCTTGATAGTGTTACGGCTGGTGAGGTTAGTGCAGACAAGGTTGGAAAGAGGATGATTCTTCCTGCAAGTTTTGTTGGTGATCCTAGAGATATGCGACGTAGATATCTAGATGCTATGGCTTTGGTACAAAAATTTGGGAAGCCAAATCTTTTTATAACCATGACATGCAATCCTGAATGAGCTACAGCAAGGTCAACTTCCCCAAGACAGACCGAATTTAACTTGAGGAGTATTTCGAGCTAAATTGAAAGATCTCAAAGATCAAATCTTCAAGAAGGAAATATTTGGAAAAGTGGTTGCTCATGTTCATGTTATTGAATTCCAAAAAAAAGGACTACCCCATGCTCGTATTTTGATCATATTACAAGAAGGATATAGATTTTTTTTTTCTGAAGATCAAATTGACATATTTATGTTGGTAGAAATTCCATATGAGAGACAATTTTCAGAGCTTCATGAATTAGTTCTTAAACATATGATACATGACCATTGTGGAAAAAGTTTGGAAAAAGAAAGTCATGCATCATCAATGATCAATGCAGGTTTCATTATCCTAGAATTTTCTGTTCACAAACAATGCAAAGAAAAAACAATTATCCTATATACAAAAGAAGCGGAGATCGTGATCCCATTAAAATGAATAACAAAGTTGTTGATAATAGATGGGTTGTTCCGTACAACTCTTATCTACTCTCAAGATACAATTGCCACATAAATGTTGAGATATATTTAGGTGTAAAAGCAATAAAGTATATTTCCTAATACATTTACAAGGGGCATGACAAAGTTTCTGTCTACATTGCTCAAGATGGTGAAAAAGTTGGACTTGATGAAATAAAACAATTCCAAGATGCAAGGTGGGTTTCTCCTCAAGAAGCTGCATGGAGAATATTTAAGTTTGATATGAATGAAATGTCTCATCCAGTAATTAATCTACCACTACACCTACCAGGCAACCAAGTTGTATTCTATTGGAAAAATCAAAATCTAAATAATGTCTTGGATTTCGATCATACGACTATGCTCATTAGTTTTTTTTTTTTTTTTTTTTGTAAAATCTGCTGAAGATAGAGTAGAAAATAGTAGGGCCAAACAAATATTTGTATAGAGAATTTCCAGAGCACTATAAATGGAACAAGGATAAGAAGGAATTGATGGAAAGACGCAACAGAGAAGTGATTAGAAGGATAAAGAGTGCAAATCCGAGAGAAGGAGAAAAATACTATCTTAGATTATTGTTGAATCATGTTAGAGGGCCTACTTCATTTGAGGATCTTTTAACTGTTGATGGTGGAAAATATCACTCTTTCAAAGAAGCTACAGAGAAAAGAGGACTTTTAGAGTTTGATGAAAGCTTATCTAAATGTTGAGATGAAGCAATTATATATCGAATGCCACAAGCACTTCATAAGTTATTCGTTATTATATTGAATCAGTGGCAACCAACGAATGTGAGGAAACTTTGGGACAAATATTTTGATTTCATGTCTGAACAAAAGAATGTATCAAAACAATGTGGCTAAAATTACATCAAGCACATTAAAGAAACATCAACAACTACTTGGAAGGTATGTTATCAAAGTTAATGCTGTAGTTTATTTCATTAAAATTAAAAAAGAGTTCTTTTTCATGATTTTATATACTGACTTTTTTCATTCAAAATTTATCATTCAAAGGTATGGACAGAAAATTAAACATCATGGATTAAGATTTACCTTCATTAGAAGTTGAGGATACAAAAGCTGGTATAAAAAAAACCAAGGGAAATATTGGACGAACAAACAATGGAAATATGTCAAGAAGACTATGATATAGAAACAAGGTTGAATCCTGAAAAACTTATTACATTTCAGAAAAAAATTGGAATGAAAAAATTCAGAAGGAAGTGGAGCAGATGATAGCAATAGCAACAACATCGGGGGTTGCAGTCGGAATATTGCCAAGAGGTCGAACAACACATTCAAGGTTTGTTTTGCCACTAAACCCAGCTAAGACATCTTTATATGGCTATTCAAAACAAGATGGTATAACACATCTATTAAGAAAAACACGACTTATCATATAGGATGAAACTCCAATGTCTAAGAGATTTTCAATTGAGACTTTGGATTGAAGTTTATGAGACCACAACCAATTCTGAAATTTTTGGAGGAAAAGAAACTGTTTTTGGAGGAGATTTTGCCACTAAACCCACCTGAGACATCTTTATATGACTATTCAAAACAAGATGGTACTGCACATCTATTAAGAAAAGCATGGCTTACCATATGGGATGAAGCTCTAATGTCTAAAAGATTTTCAATTGAGACTTTGGATCGAAGTTTACGAGACCACAAACAATTCTGACAATTTTGGAGGAAAAGTAATTGTTTTTGGAGGAGATTTTCGTCAAGTTCTACCAATATATATACATATATTTTTGTGTAGGAATATATCAGTTGACCGCATCATGGCAATCATCTATCATGATAGAACCTGTAGAAGTTAACAAAGCAAAACAATTAAGAGACTGGTAAAACTTTTCTCCTCAAGTGATACTTACGTATATATTACTTTCAATTTCTATAAATTACAATCTACTATGCACTAATCTATATTGTAAATTTTAATCATTCATCATTAGGATGTTAAAGCATGAAGAGGAAATCGAACAAGTCACATGTTCACAGGATGACAAAAAGGTGAAAAAAATTGATGAAACTTTAGAACAACTCCTCGATCCATCATTTGAATTGTCTTCTACTTTAAAGGTATACGTATATATAATTCCTATAATAAAATTTTCAAAAAAAAAACAATTCTTTTATTTTGTAGAGTTTTTATGTTTCATTCAAAGCAATCGTGTCTGATATCAAAAACAAAGAAAAACCTTGGTACGATCCATGTGACAATGCAAGAGGAAGATTGAATTTTGTGATGATGGTCCATGGTGTAAATATTGCAATAGCACAGAAATCAACCCAAGGTGAGACATTACATAGTAAATATTCATTTATTCTTTGGAAAAAGTACATATTGATTTATAAATACGGTTAATACTATAAAAATTATCTAAACAAAAATTAATGTTGTATAAATAGGTAAATTTTGAAGATGGAAGTTATTGATGGCAAAGAAACAATCTCAACCACTTGTTTCAAGAAGCAACTGAACCAATTATTTGGTTGTAAGATATCAAAGTATATTGAATGCATCAACGACAAGGTAAAACATTAATTATACTTAAATTGCTAATTTTTTAATTTCAAATCAGATGAATCTTATTTATATGTTGTTTGTTTCTTGCGTTCTTGCTGGTGTTTTGAGGATCAGTCTGCTACAATGTTTTGTCTTGGTGTTGTGTTTTCTTTGGACTGTGGACTTTGATCAATTATTATTATTCATGAATGTCAATTGTATGACAAGATGCATTCGATGCAAAACCAACAATTCAAATTCTCAATTAAAATGAGTGAAAAGCATAAACTTGATGATGATAAAAGAAGCAGCTTGGTTGTATTAAAAGTTGAAAGAATTGAAAAAGAAAACTAGCCTGCCAACAAATCGAAGAAAAAGAGTACTGAAAAAGAAAGTAAAGGTGGAAGAAAAACCAACTCCAAATGAAGATTTGATCGTAATTGTGGATGATTCGCCAGATCAAGGAACCAGCAAACCAAAGAAGAAACATACAAGAAAAGCAAAGATGGTTATGCCCAATATTGATAAAGAGGATGATCTACATTTGGCTAATTTCATTAAAAAAACTTCCCACTAAGAAGATTAAAATAGAGAAAGAGTAGATGGGATAGTTATTATCAAACAAATTTTACTTCTCAATTATAGAATTATTTTATTAGTTTTTTTAAAAAAAATGTTGTTACATTAATTTTTATTATATATCAAATTAATTTTATTTCTTAAGTTTTATAGCTTTATTTTATTATATTTCATTTCATTTACTTACTCTTTGTTAAATTAATTTTTTAATGATAATTTTTATTTATATAAAAATAAATAAATATATATATATATATATATATATTAAGATTAGAGTAATATCTTACATTAAGCTTTTGGTGGAAAATTTTGCTGTCCAAATTCCAGATGAATCAGATGTCTTTGATATGAAACATCAAGCAGGAAGAAGAGCCATCTACTCCTCCCCTGTCCGCCTGTTTGATCCAGGAACCCAAACCCTTGCATCATTTTTGCCTTTCAATTCAACAATTCTTTTGGGGTGTTTCTTCATAATAGTTCAGTTCATCGAGCTTGGATCGAATACGATGGTCCAAATAATTTAGATGAAACTTAGATTAAATACCCTCTGCCAAGCTTTTCTTTGCATCCTTTCAGATGAAACTTATGAGAGTAATTCATTGAACAAACCGATAGGCCCGAAAAACCGACCAACCGACTGGAAACGACGTTGGTCGGTGGTGTCTTGGGACTATCGGTCGGTGATCGGTGGGAGCTTCATCGTCGGTCGATGGCTGTATTTTCGAAAATTCTCCCCCCGACCAAAACCGACCGAGTTCCACCCCTAAGCAAAGGGAAACCCGGGGATAGCAGGTGCAGGTGGATTGATTTGATCTAGTGTTGGGTCCTGGCTTACGGGATTTACGTTACATTTGGGTGTGCGTTCGAATATGGAAACTGAGTTACAGGCCGAAGAGGATTGCAAGTAGCATGGAATTGTGGTTATAAAGAGCTTATTTGTGAAACTGATGCATTGATGGGCATTGATCTAATACAGAAAGGTAATGTTGATTTTCATCCGCTTGAGTGCATTATTGCTGACATCCGACTCTTGTTAAGCCGAGAGTGAAAGTGTATCTTGCAGCATACCTATTAGGAAGGAAAGTTTTCTGTGGATGGGTTGGCTAATGCTGCTTTTCAAATTGATGATGATTTTAAGCTACTACCTGAGCCACTTGATGACATATAGAATTTACTGGATGCAGATACACGTGGTGTTGCTTTCCCTCGTGGTTATTGTACTAATTAGTTGATTTCTCTACTTGTTTTTTCAAAAAAAAAAAAACCTATAGAACCGTTTAGTGGAGACAAGTTGAGTTTAGTTCAGCAATATGCATGGTCATTCATATTACGTATGGCCTTGTCGCCAAACATGAACTAGGAGCGTTACGAACTGAACGATTAGAATGAGAAGGAGAGCTGCCATTGAAGAGTACGAGCGTACCCTATATTTCTCTTATAGGAAGCTTTTGAAGAATTTGAATTGATGATTTTATGAAAGTCTAAGAATCTCTTTAATTTTATACAAAATACAACAAACTATATTTAATCATTTTGCCAACCGAAAGAGGTTTTGATTATTAGAGTCACCACTTGTCAGTAACTGAGTTTTTACAAATATTGTTTTGATTATTAGAGTCACCACATGTGGTCAGTTTAAATAGCAATTAGGTACTTAAAGTACCTAAACTATTAATTCCCCCATATAGTTATAAATAGTTTATCATAATATTTAGATTAAATTACATTGAAAATTGAATTAAAAAATATATTCGAGGCTAATACTCTTAATAAAGACCAAATAAATAAAGATCATCCTTAACTATGACTCTTTGCATACCATCCTAGGTAGCTAGTGTTTCTCTCCCTGTATAACACTTACATAGCTCTGGTATAAATCCCTTTGTAAATCATCAATAGAACAACTTAACAACTTAAGCTCTCCATCCTTCACACTAATTTGGTTGAAAATAAAGTTGGAGTCAAAAAGTACAATAAAATTATCGGTACGGATTTTCTATATAAGAACAAAATGGGAGATTTTTTTTTTTTACTCTCTCTCTCTCTTAGGGTTTCCCTTGTGAGTGCTAGCTCTTGTCTTCATATAAGCCTCTATTTTGTCAGCTGTACAAAAAGATTTTTTTTTTTCTGGTTTCTTTGTTTTAATTGGATTATGGCGGAGGGGTTATCTGATTTATGTGATAGTTTTCACCTTACGGAGGAGGAAAACATGGAGGTGGCGGTGGATCAAAGTTTGATTGCTGAAACGTTGGAGGAGGGGAAATCTTGTTTGATCGGGAAATTACTTTCTAGCAGACCTGTTAACGTTGATGCGATGAGAAACGTGTTGCATACGGTGTGGAAACTGTCAGGGGGTTTGCAAATACGGGAGATTGGGGACAAATTATATATTTTCCAATTTGAATCCGATGTGGAGAAGGAAAGGGTTTTTCAACAAACTCCATGGAATTTTAATAAGGCTCTATTAGTCTTGAAATCCTATGATGCTTATGACAACGTTGAGGATATCAAATTGGATTGGTGTTCGTTTTGGATTTAGGCGCATGATCTTCCTTTGGGTTTATGAATGAGAAAATTGGTAAGGTTATCGGGGTTTCACTTGGGGAAGTAGTAGAGATTGAAACCTGTGGTGAGAAGGTAGCATGGGGGAAGTATTTACGGTTTAGAGCTAGGTTGAATGTGAACAAACCTTTAAGGAGATGCATGATATTGACTGTACCCAATGGAGGAAAGCTTCTTATCAGCTTTCGATACGAGAGGCTTCCTGACTCCTGCTATGTTTGTGGCTATTTGACTCGTGTTGAAAATGAGTGTGAGAAAGCTATTATTATGAGGAGAGACAAGGGGAAAGTTATAAAGGAGTATGGGCCGTAGTTGAGAGCGGAAGTTCCTTGCTCGAGAGGCTTAAAATTTGATGGTCCCAGCATCAGTGAAACTCGTATTGGGCAAGAGGATGGTAAGGAGCAATCGGTTAATAGGAAGCAATATGTGTTGAAGCTTGGTGATGAGGAGACGGAGAGGGTAAAATCTAGGCATGTTCTTATTCAGTTGAAGGCAGCTTTGGATACGGTGGCCACTCAGGATTTTCAGGATGACAATACATGTTTGATTGCTATCAATCAACCTAAAATTGTGCAGCAAGAGGAGGGGAATAAAATTCGTGAATCACAAGTAGCTTTAATGGAAACGAATTTGATAATGGGAGGTAATGAAGTTGTGACATTGAAGTCTAATTTAAAGGCTGTTGAAAAAGATCAAGATGTCGTTATGGAGATGGGACAACTCAACAAGGATGGGTCAAACTTTGTGTTTAATGCTAGTTATGTCTCTTCGAACAGTGGTGAGGGAAGTCAGAAGAGCAAAAAGTGGAAGAGAGTAGTAAGAACAAGTACTATGGTGGAGGGGGGTCATAAATCCCATGCGGTAAAAGTATCTGGGAAGAAGAGAGCAGGGTCGAAAGGTACCATGGTGGGTGAAAGAAAGAAAAGTAGAGAAGACGGTGAACTTGAGTCTGATAATATTTCTGATTTTAACACTCCTCAGATGGCGGAGGTCGGCATCACTAGCCAACCCGGCAAGCATTATGAATATCTTGGCTTGGAATTTCCAGGGCTTGGGGGCAGCCAGGGCAATTCTGAAAGTACAACAGGTGTTGAAGAAACACCGCCCTCATTTAGTTTTTCTTAGTAAGACAAGGAGGAGGCGTAATGAGATGGAGTGGTTGAGGTCAAGGTGGGGTTTTCAGAGTTGTTTTACAGTGGATTGTATAGGTAGGAGTGGAGGTTTATCGCTGCTTTGGCATAATGTTTTGGACGTAACAATTTTGAGTTTTTCTAATTCACATATAGATGCTCAAATTATTATCGACGTTGGTTCTTTACCATGGAGGTTTACAGGGTTTTATGGTAACCCTATTACTGGATGTTGTAGTGAATTTTGGGATTTAATTCGGACTTTAAAAAACCAACATTCATTTCCATGGGTTATTAGTGGAGATTTTAATGAAATTCTAGATAGTTCGAAGAAAGTAGGGGGAACAGTTCGACCTTTGAGGCAAATCCAATCTTTTCAAAATGTGGTTGATGATTGTGGCTTAGAGCAACTCCCAGTGTTTGGACCTGAATTGACGTGGAGGTGGGGAAGAGGAGAATATGTTGTTTTTGAACGCCTTGATAGATTTCTGGTCATTCATGATTGGTTGGACAGATTTCGGTTCTCTAAGGAATTCCATGGATTTTCTAGTTTATCCGACCATCTTCCTATTTTTCTTCATATAGCTGATGTTCCCATGCAACGTACTGTGCGACAACCCTCTTTTAAGTTTGATAACTTTTAGGTTCGCCATGAGGAGTTTAAGAAGGTTATGTCAGATGCATAGTGGTAGTGCGACCTCCCTTAAGCAGCTATCGAGTAAAATAAAATCTTGCTCTAGTGATTTTGCCACCTGGAATTATTGTGTCTATGGTTCATTGGGTATTAGCATTGACAAAATAGAAAAAGGAGTTGGCTGAGCTTTATCATTTGAAGAGGTGCAATGTAAATTCAGAGAGGTTGGAGGCTTTATTGGTTGATTTAGCTGAGTTAGAAAAATGCCAAGAAATATATCGGCGGCAACGGGCAAAGATATTGTGGCTCAAAGAAGGGGATCGAAATACTGCTTTCTTTCACAATTTTGCATCCCAACGGAAGATGGATAATAAGATTACCTGAATAAAAGATGAGAATGGTAATTGGAAGGTAAATCCGGGTCAGATTGAAAATATTTTTATCGATTATTTTGAGAAGTTGTTTTCTTCATCTCACCAAGCTGTGCCTGAAGGTTTTTATGATGTCATTAAGACAAGACTAAATTCGGCACAAATAAATCTTTTGAGTAGGCCATGGTCTTCAATGGAAGTTAAAGCAGTAATTGACCAGATGAATTCTTCGAAAGCTCCTGGGCCTGATGGAATGACAGCCATGTTTTTTCAGAAATATTGGGATGCTATGGGGGAAGAAGTGACAGATTCGGTGCTGAGATTTTTGAATGGAGAGTCAGGTGGGTCGATTTTGAATGTTACTAACATAATACTAATTCCAAAGGTTAAAAAACCTGCTTCACCAGCTGATTTTAGACCAATTAGTCTATGTAATGTTCTCTATAAAATTGTTTCGAAGGTGATTGCTAATAGATTAAAGCATAGCAGATTTTACCATATATCATTAGCGAAAACCAAAGTGCTTTTGTTCTTGGGAGACTAATTTTTGACAATGCTTTGGTTGCTTATGAAACGGTTCATCACTTGAAAAACAGGAGATGTGGCAAAGATGAGTTTATGGCTTTGAAACTTGATATGAGCAAAGCCTATGACAGAATGGAATGGGATTATCTGGAGATGGTTATGAGGACTATGGGTTTCCCTCGGAATTGTGGAATCCGACAGGGTGACCCTATTTCTCCTTATCTATTTCTACTGTGTGTTGAAGGTTTATATTCTCTTTTGAATAGTGCTGATGCGAATGGTATTATACAAGGGGTTTCAGTATGCCGTGCTGTTCCCCGTGTAACACATCTTCTCTTTGCAGATGATAGCTTGCTATTTACCAGAGCTACTCTAGCAGAGGCCGATACCATTTTGGCCCTTCTCCATCAAGTTAATTTGTGAATGTGGAGAAATATGCTATTTATTTCAGCAATGACACTGCTTTGGAGCGTAGAGAAGCCATCAAATAGAAATCGGGAGTGCAAAAAATTCTAGCTGGTGATAAATATTTAAGACTCCCAATTCTTGTAAGTAGAAAGAAGAAGGTGCACTTCCAATATATCAAGGATCGTTTGTGGCAACGAATTCATAATTGGCAAGCTAAATTGTTATCTGCAGCTGTTAAAGGTGTTCTTATTCAAGCCGTTGCTTAGGCTCTCCCTGTCTATGCCATGAGTTGTTTTCTGTTTCTAAAAACTTGTGTGCATGATCTGAATATGGTCTTAGCTAGATTTTGGTGGAGTCATGGTAAGGATAGCCGTGATATTCATTGGGTTCGATGGGAGGATCTTTGTACTTCGAAGCTGGATGGGGGGTTGGGGTTCAGAGATTTCGAAGCGTTTAATTTAGCTTTTCTTGCTAAACAAGGGTGGAGGTTTATTCACAATACAAACACCCTTTGTTACAAGATTTTCAAAGCTAAATACTTCCCTCATTGTTCTTTTTTGGAGGCACGACTAGGATCTAACATGTCCTATGTTTGGATGAGTATTTTGGAAGGTAGACCAGTAATTAAATTGGGATCCCGTTGGCGCATTGGAGATGAGATGCCAGTCCAAATCATGTCGGATGCATGGATTCCGAGCTTACCGCTAGAACATCCAAGCTTATTGTTAAAGGAGCTACCAAATCATAAGGTCGTAGCTGCTTTGATTGATTTTGAAGAAAGAAGCTGGCGAGAGGAACTCTTATGGTCTCTCTTTCCTTCCAATGAAGTGGAAGCTATTTTGGAGATTCCACTAAGTATGCAATGCAGGGATGATAAGCTTATTTGGGTGGAATCATCGTTGGGAGTTTTTGCGGTGAAGGCTGCTTACCATGTTGTAAGGAAATATCTGGATCGAGATGTGGCTGATACTAATTTGCAAAATCCAATTTGGAAGCACATTTGGACAGCAAAGGTTATCCTAAAGGTGAAATTCTTTATTTGGCATTTGTTTCACAGTTTTAACCCAATCAGGCATATTTTGAGAGCGCGACATATGGATGTTGTAGATGAATGTTGTGTTTGCGGGGCTCAGGAAGAGAGATTGATTCATGTTTTCTTTGATTGCCCTATGACAAAGGGGATTTGGCATGATATTGCCGACTGGATGGAGGCTTTTGTGGAGTCAAATAGAGATGAGGAAAATTTCTGTCTCAATCTCTGTGTCTTTGCGAAGCAATGAGGTGCCCTGGAGTTAGTGCTGATATGCTTATGGATGATATGGTTCAACCAAAACTCATGTCTTCATGAAGGAAAGTTCTTGATGAGTTGTTTGGTGGTGAGAAAATTCGAAAGCTTTTTCAAAGGAATATGAGGAAGGCTTGGTTAATATCAATGGGGAGAGATGTATTGTGCAGCAAAGTTATCAAACTTATTAGTCTCCACCACCTCCTTGTTTGTTGAAATTAAACTGTGATGCAGCTTTCAATGTTTCCTCAAATTGAGCTCAACTTGGCATAGTCTTTTGTAATTCCAATAACAAGATTATGTTGGGTGGAGTGAGTTATTTTGGTGGTGTTGAAAGTGCCCTTCATGCAGAGGTAATGGCTATCATCTTCGGGCTAGAATCAGCTTGGGAAAAAGGCTATAGCAGGTTGGTTGTTGAGTCGGATAGTAAGTTAGCGGTGGATAAAAACAACAAGGGTGATGAATCTTTCTGGCCGATGCTTTTTGGTGCATGATGTTTTGGCCATGGTTTCACAATTTGAATCTATTTCTTTTTCTTTTGTTAAAAGAAATGCAAATGTTTTAGCGCATAATTTAACAAAATCAGAATGTAGGTTGGGGACTCAAAGGGTATGGTAGGGTTATTTACCTTCTCATGTTTGTAATCATTCACCTTCATGAATGAAATTATGGTTTTTGAATTTAAAAAAAAAAATCATTTGGGACGTAAAACCAAAATTATCCAATCGAATGTTCAAAACCAAAATATGACATGAATTTCTTCCCAATCCAACA
Source organism: Corchorus olitorius (assembly GCA_001974825.2). Classification (NCBI taxonomy): domain Eukaryota; kingdom Viridiplantae; phylum Streptophyta; class Magnoliopsida; order Malvales; family Malvaceae; genus Corchorus; species Corchorus olitorius. The sequence goes on along the minus strand of AWUE01017809.1, from coordinate 19,453 downwards.
TAATCCGATTTCCACCAGCTCGAAACTGCCGTCTATAGGGAAAATATTGAACATTTTTCATTGTCGAACGAACAATAGGGGTGTTGGACAATAAACAGCTTTAAATAGGACTGCCCAAAAAAAAAAAAAACAGCTTTAAATAGGAAGAGGTGCTTTTGATTTATGCTTGGTCAGGCCCACAGGAGCGCGGAGAGCTACGAGGATGGGGGCCAACGTGCCTTTAACTGGTGATGGACGACGGGGGGAGGCGTGGCAATTTCCCAATTTCTAACATAGTTTTGATAACATTTGCCTTTGCCATTGGTTAAGAGATTTTTCTTTTGTGTTTTCAACCTTGCAATAATTTGCTCTCAACTAAAATTCTAATAAGTATTAATTTATTTTACATCTCATGCGCATATATGTGTATATACAATTATTTTATATACAACATAATATAAGGAGGGCCGGTGGGAAATATTTGTAGATGTGGTCTATTATATTAATTCTTCTGCAATATTTGCACTTGTTACTTACTGTGGAGTGTGGACCACACCATACCCACCTTCACATTTTTATTTACAGCTCATATTGTTTTTCCCCCCTGCCGTCTACTGCACCAATTCAACATGGACTTTCCCGGCCAGGCTTTTCTGCTTGTACGTCTTGGACTTAATAAATTTTCCCTCAGTTTTAGGTCATTCTAATCAAACTATATTGGACTATATATTTAATTTCTTTGACTTTTAAAATTGAAGGTTGAATGTTTCAACTATCAATTAGATGTTAATAAAACGACACGTCCTTTCGATAAATAAGTGTTCTTAATTAGTTGTGAATTCTCATAATTATATGACTATGAAAATTAATACTATCAATAGCTTCAATTCATAATACTAGCAACCTTAAGTCCTTAACTCACTGATGAAAAAAAAAAAAGATGCGTTTAACTTGTCAGATGAGACAAACCACAATACACCAAAAAAAAGTCATTTGATAATACAGGTACGGTGATATGCCACCATGGTGGACATTGGTGCTTATAAACACCGTGCCGTGCTAATGAAGGCAATCTAAATTAAATGGTTCATCACTTAATTAGGTATGAGGTTCGAGTTTCGGTTCCTACATTCTCCTTTTCCCGAGAGTACTATAATACTACCTTGGTAAATTTCCCCATTGTTTACTTAATGCACTTTTTGGTCAAAATAAGGGTAAAATAAAAAAAAATAAGGAAATTAAAGATGAAAAAAGAGGAAATTAAAAAAAAAAAAAAGAGGGCAGGCTAGCTGTAATGTGAAGGGGGTGGCATGGCAGCAGGTGATTGTGCAAAGTATGGCCCAAAAGGGTTACAAAATATTCCATTCTGTACAGAGATGTTATCCCAACCTTAATTGCATGGTTGTTGTATGAAATAATGGGCAATTAAAACTGCCATTAAAATCCTGCTCCTTGAGTCGTCAGGAGGGTGATGAGTGGACTACCCAACACAGTCCATCTATTATATCACTCTCTCACATATAGACTATAGTGGGTCAATATATTATATAGGTCATTTTTAAATATTGGTAGTAGTAGGATCATTTAATAATTTGTGATGAGTTTTTGCCAGGTGCAATCTATTGCAAATCTTGGGCTTCGGATTGCAAAATCAGAATTGCATTCAGTGCCAAGAAAAAGATGGTTTTTATGATGATTATGATGATGATATATAGTATATGGTTCACATTTTCACAAAGCTGCAATATTCCTCTTTCTGGTACAGCTTCCTAGAAAAACCCATGAAGGGAAAAACTTAAAAGGGTGCACTAATTTGGTTTTCATTATACAACATATGGATGCCATTACAAAACTTCTGGTTTTTTCTTCCTTGTCATTAGAATTCTTGGCTGGCAATGGGAAGATGCAACAAGCAAGCTCCTTACCCCTATTAAATTCTAGTGAAAACTACTTTCACATACTAATAATTAAAGACATACTTAAAAGTTCATATCTTCATAATTATGCTGAGAAAAATAAGATACAAATAAATATAGCAATCTCTTTCAAGCTATAAAATACTATCAATATCAATATTATTGACCCCATATTTCTGAATGGGGTAAAAGCTCTAGAAATTAACAAATAAATATATAAAAAATAATGCCCTGCTAGTGCTCATAATTAATCTAACACATGCAAATTAAGAGTATTCTAAGGCCAAAAAAAAAAAATCATCTTTACCCTCCTGTACAATATCTCTACACAACTAAACTAGGTATATAATTTGTGATATTGTCACAGAAATCATCCAAACCAAAAATATATATGCTGCAAACTGCAGAAAGCCTATATATGCAACTGGGAAAAAAAGATTCAGAATTAGAAAAATCAAAGAAAAATACTAGTATATTATCTAAAAAAAACCTTGAGTTCTTCTATGGCTGAAGTCTAAACTATCATCGCCTGTTGTGTAATGGGTTAGAACCCGTTGGAACCCTTCGCTTCTCCTCGAATTGCCCGGCTTGGCCTGTAAATGGAGCTTTACTTGACCCTGGATGAAAAACCTGCGACGTCGTCCCTGTAGGGTTTCTGGGGCTTTTTGCTGAAGTGGCGACAGATTCAAGGTTTCTGATCCGGATTGCTTGAATCCTAGCAGGAGTAAAGAGAAGGAGAATAATGACGAGGAAGCAAAGCTGAAACCGGTGAAAGCGATTCATTTCTTTCCTTTGAGAGAGATGGCAAGATATGGCTTAAAGCCTAGCCAACTTGATTTATATAAGGGCAGGCTTTGGCCATCTTTTAAGTTTGTATGTCCCTGTTTGACTCGATTTGCCTTATGAATTATCAACTTTCTAAGCTTGGTGGTGGGGCATGGCCTTTTCTACCCTTGGATCTTTGATCAAACGGTTATGGGAATGTTAAATTTCTAGCAAATTAAAGAGTCAAACAAAAAATATATGGGATCATGTATATAATATAATTTGGTCTTGTAATGACGGTTGAGGGGGGAAAGTCATTATTCAATTATTATATGGAGAAATAAACACACAATTTTCTAGTATGTGAAAACTTGAAACCTTGGAGGCCAAGGGAAGCTAACGTTTTTGCTATGGTGTTTGAAATTTTTATTTGGATGACAAAATTGCCTATTAATTTTCATACTAAATTTACTTAACTTAATCCTTATGAATTAAATAACGAAGTGCATTTTGGTCATTACAAACGAAGTCAATATTCTTACACCGACGCACTCGATTATTTTCGTGGAAAACTAAAGCTTGGACATTAATTAGAGCCGTGTGATTGCATTAATCAAATTTATATGATAAACCAATATAGACACGTATAGGAAAGGTCGGCTAGGGATCGATGTTGAAATTTTCTCTTTCTCGAATCCGAAACCGACACGTGGAGCCATACGATTGTACGATTTTTCCGACAATAGTCGTCCCCAAAATATATATATATATTCTTCTGGAAGAGCAAATGTTGCTTGCCAAAACCAAATGGAAAATCACCATGTTTATACTCACCCAAAACCCAACAATATATGTTGAATTGGGTATTAAAATTTAGTGGTTCTTTATTGCAAAGTTAAGGAAAATTTTCGTGTACTAAATGATGTAAACGTTGAATATTGTAGCAAAACTCTTATGAAATGTAGGGGGAAAAGGGGTTAGACTTGGACCCTTTTGGTGCACGAGTAGCAAAAAAGTTTCCAACTATACTAATTCTCTTTTTTTCACTTTATACTATAAAAATATTTTTATGACTATGAATATGATGTATGATATTCATAGCTAGCCCCCCAATCTATCCGTATTCCCATTTTCCATTTTCAGCAATGGGTTAATTTTGCAAACTCAAAGAAGAGAAAAGTCAAGATTAAGAAGTAGTCAACAATATTTATGATAAGCAATAGTTAATTAAATGTTTTAGAAAATGAAGATGAAAATGCTAAAGAATATGCACAAAATTCAAAAGCTTTTGTTATATAAACTACTATAACTTCCTATTTAGTAGTTTTTATAGTAGTATGCGCATGTGAGAAGTGGGGAAACCTACCAATGAGTAAAATAATAAAGGTCAAAAAGTACCACTTTCGAAGCTTTGTACGGCCGAAAATTTGAGGTAAATTAGGTTAATTTCTCATCTGACCAAATCAATTCTATTCAGACAAGATTTTCCGCGGTCCGCCCACAAACATATATTCAGTTGGAGAAGTGCTGTTCTCATAGGGCAAATCATGGGTCACCGACTCTAGGAATAGAGTTTTTAGGGACAAAATTTTGAAGACAAAAATATATACTAGCTACTTAAGGAGTAATAATTCAACGAATACTATAGTTTTATAAATTTTTTCTCCAAGTTTTAACTAAGGATATATATCATCAACTCTTATATATTGAAACGAAACTAACTATATTTCAGATTTTTAAGTATGAAAAGTTTAAATTCTCCCAATAAATATTGGTTGGAAAGATCAAACTTATGTTCTTAATTATTTTTTCTGAAATAGAGGAATGGTATCACTTAATTATCATGTCTACTAATTAATTATATTATTATTTTACTAGTAAAGTATATTTGTTCACTATCATGTAAATTCTAAAGATAAAATTTTGATGCACCCGAGTTGTTAGCTTAATTAGTAGGTGTACTGTGCCTGGACCGTGAGGTCTGGATTCAAGTCTCACAGAATTTGAGTTTAATTTGTAATTTGTTTATTTGTGTATTTGGTAGGTAGGTAAATGATTTATTTATGGTAGTTTCTTAGTTTGAATTGATTTCTCATTTAGATGTTTGGACATATAGAGATTTATTCTGATTGTAATGAGATTTCACATCTACTTAAAAAAAATTAAAATTTTGGTTTCCCCATTTGGGGTTTGAAAATTGGAATCATTTGAACAACACTCTTCCAAATTCTTTAGAATATATATTTTCTCTTATATTTTTTAATTACTAGATTAAATTGATCTCTCTCTTTCCCTAATTGTATCGAGGGGGTCGGTTAGTTGATTGTCGAATTAAACATAAACAAGGTTGGTGCAGCTGTCATGTCGAATATTCACTCAAATTTTCTAAGTCCTAAATGGCATCGAATGAAGTTTGAATATGAAAATCTTAGTTAACATCAAATGAAACCTTGAATTTCAGGGATACTCGTTTACTACTGCAACTTAATTTCTGGTCACCATTATCGACATTCGGGATTGCCGTCAGTGTTATTGATTTAATTTTAATTCATTTGCATATATACTATTGTTACTGTGATTTTTAAATAGTAATATTCTTTTTGCCTTCCATAATTCATCACTCAGTACTCAAAGTCTATCGATATAATTGCCCCACTAGAATAATTTGTCCGACTGATTGAAAATTGATAACAACATTTTTGAAAAGGTGAGTGAAAAGTGTGCTCAATATATATACATAATAATCTAATTAAAAATAATCACAAGCCCTTTAATTTCAAAATGATGACATATATCATATATGTGTTTATCCTCACTATTCTAATATAATTATATTTTAGAAAGAATAATTAAGTAAACTCTTTCTAGCACTTATTTTTTAGATTTATAAAGATTTAAATCCTTGATTTTATTTAAAAGGTATCGAACTTTTTCCAATAAGATCAATGGGTTGGTTAACTAGTTAAATTTTTAATCATATACTCTCTCCGTTCGCTATATTTGTCCATTTTACCTATACTAGTATTTTGCCACATGTTTCACACGTGGGATTAAAGTTTGGTGGAAACTGATTTTAAGTTATATTTTAAGTTATATGTTTTGTAATATAATGTTTTTGTTAATTTTGAAAAGATTAAATATTTTTCCCAAATTCCTAAAAATTATTGGGAATTAGCTCATCAATTTTTCGTTATAAGTAAATTTTGTTAACCATTTTATCAATAATAATAGAAGTTATCAAATTTACAAGAATTTGTTATTGAAAAGTTATATTATCAAAAACCATACGTGAAACAACAAATCCAGTTTATTTTCATTAGTTAACAATTTCATCAACAATGGATGCTATCAAATTTATAATACACAGCTACCAAAAAAACTATGTAGTTATGAAAACTGTTTTAAACCAACAAATCCAATAATGATAAGTAATTTTGGTAACAATATAATCAATAAATGAGGTTATCAAATTTACAATACTTTAGTTACTGAAAATGTTATAACGGCTATTAAAAAAGTTATATATGTATCAACAAATTTAAAATCATTCATATCATTTGTCAAATTATTCCCAAAAACAACATTTGAGTGTTGATTTCACACAAAAAAAAAGACATTTGAAATGAGCGTAATCTCAAGAATAATGTTTTGTGTGGAAACGCAGAAAATCGTAAAGTTGATGTTTTTGTCTTCTTAAAAAAACTTTATTTGGTAAGTCTAGTTTCTAATAAGCTCTACTCAGTTCGAGACACAACATTTAGAGTTGTATTTGTTCTTAATATCATGAAGTTAAGGTTTTAGGTTTTAAAAAAATCTTTGTTTGGCGAGCCAATTTTCCAATAAGCTCTATTGACTTTGATACATGACATTAGAGCGCTGGTTTAAAAAAAATGATCATTCTGCGCACAAACACGCAAAAACGTGAAGTTCAAGTAAATAATGTCATGTATCAAAGCCAATTTTCCAATAAGCTCTATTTATTTTTCAAATAAATAATGTTTCACGTAAAAACATAGAAAATTGTGAAGTTGAGGTTTTAAACTTTGAATAAAAATTTGTTTGGCGAGTCATTTTCCAATGAGTTCTACTAACTCTGAAACATGACATATGAGTGTTGGTTACAAAAATAATGCATTCGAAATTGGCATTTTCTCAAGAGCAACGTTCTGCGCACAAACACGCAAAACCGTGAAGTTCAAGTTTTAGGTTTTGAAAGAATTTTTTTTGGACAAACACACTTTCCAATTAGTTTACTCACTCTGAAACACAACATTTGAGCGTTGACTTCACAAATAATGTATTAGAATGAGCGTTTTCCTGAGAACAACGCTTGGCGCTCAAACGTGCTAAATTGGGAAGTTGATGTTTTAGACTTCTTAGAAAGCTTTATATGGCGAGTCCACTTTACAGTATACTCTATTTAAATGTAATGAAGGGAAACCTAATTTGTACTAATTTTTCAATATATTTCTATGTCATTTTGGTAGTTGTTTTCATGCTGCAATGTAGAAATATTGATAACCACATTTTGAAAATTTAATAACCTCATTATAAAATTTCGATAACCTCCCTATGAAAATTTGATAACCTCATTGTGAAATTTTGGTAACCACACTATGAAATTTCGATAACCTCAGTGTGAAATTTTTATAATCTGCCTATAGAATTTTAATAATCACACTAATTAAATTGGTAACCGCACTATAAAAATTTTAAAAACCTCATAATTTTGATAATCACACCACGAAATTTCGATAACCTCCCTATGAGAAAGAAACTGCAATATCCTCTCTATGTATTTTCTATAAACTCTCCATAAAATTTTTATAACCTCCCTATAAACTTTTGTTAACCTCTTAGGAAATTTCGATAGGCACAACTTTTGGTAACCTTCCTCCCTATGAAATTTTGGTAACATTTTTATGAAATTTTGGTCACCTCTGTATGAAATTTTGATAACTACACTATGAAGTTTTGATAACCTCTATATGATCTTTGGTAACCACACTATGAAATTTTGGTTTGATTGTTAGATTGATTTCTATGTTGCGTCAATTGCGTCATTATATCTTCCTCATTGTTTATAAGGGAAAATATGCGCATTAGATCATCTTCTGGCGGACTTTCCTACTAATTTGTTTCCTCCCACTTCATAGTTTCCCACCTCGACCTTGTCCTTTGATCATCTTCAAAGTTTTGTTGGATAATTCCATCTTTGATATGCTTTCAAGTTTCGGGCAATTGTATTCTAATTTTGGTTCTTGACTTATTTGCTTTCTAATATTACTTATACTCCTTAAAAAAACATCAATATAATACTCTCATACTTTTAAGGTTTCTTAATAATTTAATTTTAAAACATTAATTATACTTTAAAAAGGGTAAATTATATATATACCATTTGGTTTTGAGTGGAACAAATATGAACTTAAAGTTTAAATTTTGAGATTGAGTTTAGTTTTCGTTATCAAATCTTTAACAGTAGTTAAGTGTCAAAATTTAAACCTCAATGATCAAAATTTACCAAACAAAGTTATGCTTGCAGTATTGCATACTTCTTATTCATATTTGTTAAATATAAAATATAATATAACTTTATTTACAATTCCAGTGGGGAAGATTGTCTTCCACTCATCTCAAATTATTTTCAAACTTTGATCGGGCCTTTTATTTCTCCTCATTCACCATTAAGCTCCAAACATATTTTTGGTAAATTTACCATTTTTCTAAAGGTGCGACAAATTAATGCTATCCATTGATTTTAGAAATATTCATGTGTGTGACTATATCATAATGCAGAAATGAGTCTTTTCATAAGATTATGGGCTTATTATGTTTGATTACAAAGAAATCAATGGAAAGTAAGTATGGCAATAAAATTTTTAGATTTTACTCATAATTTCTTTATTAGGCTATCAGCTACCAGCTGCGTACTTTTCTTTTCTTTTTCTTTTTCTTTTTCTTTTTTTTACGAAAGTTATGTACCATTAATTAGTAACTCAACTTTGAGCTTGAATGTGATTTTTAAGGCTATATCAAAAGGAAGAATAAAGTCCTAATATATATATACTACATATATTATTTGAATAGACTAATAAAATTACTAAAAAAACCCCATCAAGGATTGATGAGAAGCTAGATAACAAAACTTTTTGGTCTTTTTGCACTCACAAAATTACTTTTAAGCCCTAAACATTGATTGATGTTGGGATGGAGAAAAAAACCCTATTAAGTTTTTACTTTTTCCTCTCCCCCCCTGCCCTCTTTTGTAATTGCTGGAGTTTAAGAGTAATTAAGACTAAGTTAATGACCTTGTGTTAATGTTGAATACAGTTATTAGTCGACCGTTTAGTCTATTCGTTGCCATCAAAGAAAAAAAAAAGACTCCTATTCTCTCAAAATCAAAACTCAATTTCGTTCTCTACTTTCAATTTTGACTTCTATGTTTCTCTAATAATTGTGTCTTTCCTTTTGTTTTGTAATTGTTTTAGTGCCGTTGAGAATTTCCCTCATCCGTGGATGCTACTACTAAGCAACCCATCTCTTTGATGAAAGTACCAGGTTTCGATTCATATCAGCAATTTATTTCTTTTTTGGGTGAAATATACAATCTGTTTCTTTTTTTTTTTTGCGTGTGTGGAATGTGCAGTTTGTTTCAAGTTTTATTTAAAGATTAATCTGTTTTTTTAGATGTAATTTCTCTCCATGTTGGCATTATCATATATATATATATATACACGTTTTTATATATATTCTTTCTCTTGATTATTTATCTACTTTTTTTTTACTTTATACTAATTACAATTATAGATTTGTTATAGTGGGACTGGGAATGAATCGCTAGGACTTAAGTAAGGGTGGGTTAGGAACTAAGGCTAAACCCCACCAATCATTGTCTTCTCTCTATCTGCAATTTCTGGACTCTCTTTGATTTCATTGTAGTAATTATTTTAACACAAAAACACTGGAAATATACCCTATTCAGATTTGTTTTTAACACGTTTCGGGATATTTGAGATTGGCTTTCACCAGTTCAACTCCTTCGCCGGAAACTCAAAGGTTTTGCTTGATGAATGCATCTGCAATACTACCTGATTCATTGATCAATTACTCAAAGCAGATACCCATTCTCTTTGATTTCTGTGGTCTTTACAGCCTCTAATTTATTTACATCCTTTATTTCAAATCTGATTATTAGCGCTTGATTTGAATTCTTAATAATTTATTTACAGCCTCTAACTTCACTAAAGACCAGTCTAGTTCCAACTTCGACGGCAAGGTCTTGGGACTTCCTTGGTTTCAGTCAAAGTGATGTTTGAGCCAACCTAAAGGAGATATTGTCGTTAGGCTTCTTGATACAGGTAAATATTAAAAAGCAATTATTAAAGAAAATAAATTCTCTATATATGGCTTTATTAAAATAGTATGCTGATTCGCGAGTTGTTGGATTTTAGGAATTTGGCCAAAACCAATTTACTTGCAACAAGTCAGCTTTCTTTGTTTGCTTTTATTAACATTTTTTTTAAAAAGTTAGTGTGTCACTTTGCTCTATGTCTTCTGTGAAGAGAGGGATTTCTTGGCTGAAGTGGAGCGAAATTTCTAATTGTTCTATCTTCAATGATGGTTCATTGCGATGGTGCCACTGATGGAGTTAATTTTGTCGAGTGCCACACTTTAGAATTGGATTTCATAATGAAGCACATCCATGAAAAAAAGAAATAGATATATTAATCCAAATATAAAGCAATTTTACATGATTTTTTATGTTTGCGTTTGGGCAAAGTTGAAGAGCTATATGTTAAGAAGATAAACTATATTGTAAGAATGTAGAGTTCATCTCTTAAATTCTTCGATTCAAATTTTTTATGCTTATTTTTAAATGCACCTAACCCAGTTGTTATTGATATCTTTGATAGATTTAGTACAAGAAACACAGTAAGCAAGAGAAGGGGAGACCGCAGAAGTTACAACAATAGTAAGTAATTACACATATAATTTCAGTTTCATATCCTTTTTCTTTTCTTTTATTTGATATGTAAATAAAGCAAATACCCTAACAAGTGTTTGTTTCAATGGTTAAGTTAATATTTGAAACTCCTTTTGACTGTGATTTGACAATTAATTAGTTGTCGTTTAAAACTTCGTTGATTAATTATTCATATGATCCTCATTCGAATGGTTTTTTGCGTTCATCTTCAATTCCATTTGGTTCATCTTCGTTATTATTATATTCTGTCACATAGGAATCTTCAATCAGGGAAATCAATCAAAAGAAAATCGAACTGCAATGTACAATCCTTAGTGAAAGAAAATCAAACTACCCTTTTGCTGCAATAAGGAGCTATATATATAGGTTCTTTGTGTGCTAATTCAGTGTATGAACATTGGATGATTTTATTTCAGCCCTAACTATGCTGTTGGGTGAAGAAATGAATAATTAACTTGACAGTCGTGTTAGGAATTAAAATCAGACATCTTATTTACTTTTTCCATCTAGTCCAGACCAAACCCATTGGCTTGCTTACTTTTTGTGTTAGCTGGAACATTGGTTGAATTGGTTATGTACTAATGGATTGGCGGGGTTAGCTGCAGGAGTTTATAAAGCAAGGTATTTTACTTGCTCATAATCTGGATCTTCTCAAACTTGAGGAACCTCTCACTGCAACAGATAATGCAAACTGAAAATGAAATTAAGGTAAACATTCTGAAGATGTAGAAAGTGATACCCAGTAAAGAGGTACGTAACTTGACCTTTCTAAGATATTTACTAGATTAAAATTATCACAAATAACTTCTGATCACCTATATAAATTTCGATAGATTACAAGATGCAGCCAAGAAGGGAGATTGAAGAATTGGGAAGGGAAATTGAAGACCTTTGTTTTAAGCAGCACTTTGAACATTTAATTTTTATATTTTGCATGAAAATGAATATTACTTTTGAAAGTACTTATGTATATTTGTTAAGAACATCTTGATCTAATTTTTAGGAACTTCTTTAATAGGAGAAAGCACTGTGCATAGGGTAGAGCATGGCTTGATTTCGGTCGATGTGGTTTGGAGAATTGAAAGTTTTGTTGGAAACCGATTGCCACAATTATGCACCGAGCACCGACCGACAAGAGATGAAAACCGATGATCACCGACCGAATATGGATCGGTCGGTTTTGTCGGTTTTACTTATCAAACAATTACAGAATATAAATGATATACTATACAAATTAAAGAGCAAAAGTATAATTTGACTTATCACCTATGTCTATTATATAGCATGATGCTATACAATTTACATATAAAATAAAGTTTGAAATAGCTTTGCTGCCATTTCAAAATGACTAAACTAACTAAGCTTGCTTTAAAATGTAAAAGCTCTTACTTAAAAAAAAAGTTTAGGAGAGTTGCCACCTATACTGGGCATAACAAAAGACTATTATCCTATTGTATGAACAAAAAAGAATGGCATCAAGCAGCCACTGCTCCCACCACCAATCTTCAACCAATCACCATTCACCAATGAACTATTCCAGCAGCATCAACCAGCAAAAGTATAGAGCATGATGGTGACACATTTACAAAGAGCACCATAACAGCCATAATTACAAAAGGAATTAGCAAGCAAGCATTTACAAAAATAATGATTTCCAACTCTTTAATCCCATTAAAATCAGCAGCACCAACAAGTAACCTAAAACCACATATCTAAACAAAAATATAAAATGCAATTAGTTAAATAATTGACACAATTGACCAGCCTTATAGTTAAACTAAACTGAAAAGAGTTTAGGGTGAGTACCATCAAGGCTAAAGCAAAGACTAAATGGCTTCAATTATCAACTACACTTTCCAAGGAGACCTTCTTCAATTCTGTTTCATGTAAATGTACAGTGCAAGGATCAATTTCAGAGTATATAATTTCAAATAAAAGCAATAAATAAGTTAGATAATCCAATTTCAGAATATATAATTTGAAATAAAAGCAATAAATAAGTCAGATTTAATTACCTAATGCCAAATTATCAAACTTAGCTTGCTCCTCCATGCCAGAAGTTGGGTTGAAATTCGAAAATACCCGCAACCAATCTTGTGCACATATTAAACCTTGAACTATCTTCAGAGTAAGGCAGCTTCTGTAGACATCAAGAACACGGCCACCAGTGCTAAAAGCACTTTCAGAAGCGATCGTTGAAACCGGAACAACAAGCACATCTCTTGCTATGGAAGAAGTGATAGGAAACCTTGGGGCATTAAGCTTCCACCACCCTAAAACATCAAACTCATTAGCTTTTGCCCGCTCCTCTTGCAAGAAAATGTCCAATTCACTTTTGTTTTCGACTTTTCCAGATTCAGCCTCATGCTTCCAAACAATGTCCATAGCGCTCTCGTCTCCATCATCCATGACCATATTGTCAACAACATCCATATGATCCCTAGCTGTCTGATTTCCACTTCCAGCGACTTTTCTAGGACTCAATTGTTGCTTGTAATCTGCAAAAATCTCATTCAAGGCTTTCTTCACTTTCTTCAATAAATCAGAAGCTTCATCCTCACCAAACATTCTCCTAATGCAAAATTCAACAAACACCAACTTCTTCCTAGGGTCTAAAATTGCAGCCAAATAAACAATCATATTCATCTTGTGAATTTCGCCCCAATACTTGTCATATTTGGCCTACATCAGTGATGCCATCTTACTCCGTCTGTGCAGCTCCTTTCATATAAATACAACCGTCAAAACTTTTGGGTGGAAAGAACATGTGTTGAACATATATGCTCTTTTCCTTCATAAAGATAGTTTTCATAAAATAAAGTTTGCAGATGATCTTCTGATACAGAGAGTTCATGGCAACCAAAAAAAAAACTACAATGAAAAAATATTTTAAAAATCAAAATACAAAGAGGCCCGACGCGCCAGCGCGGCCGACCAACTTGTTAAAGATCATTTGATACACTATCAGTGACTCTATACACTGTCATTTAATTATCATGTGACACCTCGTTAAATAATAAAATTAAAAACTTTTAGACCCTCTAGAACATATTTTCTGTTTCTTTTTAAAAGTTTTCCACATTTTGCAGCTGAACATGTCCGCCATTGTCAAAGGAATATTCCAGAGAAAAAAAAAACATGGAGAACTCTTTAAATTAATCAAGAAACTACCCATACTTCCGTTAAAAAAAAAGAAGAAGAATGGAATTAGAGAAATTAATCCTAAAAGCACTTGATCGCAAGAAGATATTATCTTTTCAATTTCTATGTTGGTTCATCTTTATTCCATGCCAAAAGAAAAAAAAAAAAGCTGGACTAGAGGCCGAGGAGATATCGAGATGAATTATGATAATATTCATTATTTGGCATAGCCACGTAGCAATTTTGTTTTAATTGTGAAAAGGCTTGAATAAAATTTTGAAAAAAAGAGAGTTTTGGGGGAGACGATGGAGTTGTAGAGGGAGAGTAGGATTGCAGAAAGAAGATTAATTTTGATACATTTTCAACGTAAAAATTGTTAAATAAAATATACAATATTTATTTATATGGACTTGTAAATTTTGAATTTTTTTAGTGAAAGTAAATTTATAATTTTATCTCTTAATAAAGCGGTATATATCGTGATGGACTGACGGTGTATAGAAACTAAACACATTGGTGCATCAAATATTAACCTGTAAATTAAAAATTTTATTATCTAAACATAATTATGAGAAGTAAATTATTAAATACAATTATAGCAGATTCTTAATATCTTTCCATAATTTAAAAAAGTTAAATATTGGATTTACAATATCTCTCCATCATTAATAAAACAGTTGAATGATTAAAAAGAATACTTATTTAAAAATTATTATACCATAATATTAAGGGTATTTTAGTAATTGACTAATTAAGATTTTTGAGTTCGTACTTTTATTTATATTATTATATTATATATATATATATATAGTAGTAAGATAAGATATATCACACATAATAAGAAAATATGTTATTTTGTGAAATTTCATAAAAATTTTACAAAATTTTCCTATTATACATTATCTCTCTCCCATAATTTGTTATTATAGGGGAGAATATTTGAAGACTAATTTTCATTGGGTTTGCAATATTTAAAACCAATTGGGGAATTGGTGAGGGTGGAAATAGTTTGCAAATTGTTGAAGAAAATCATGAGTGGGGGAAAGAGGGTTAAATATATGTTTAGATTAGTAAATTTAACATTAAAATTAGTTAGAGAGAGACAAATATTTTTGAACAAGTTTTGAGTCCAAAAAATAGACAGATTTAGTGGGAGGAAGAGAGGTTTATTAAATCTGTTTCTCCAATATGCTATGAAAAGTATAATTTTATATAAGCTATTAGTAAATCCCTATTCTGAATCCATCATTGTTTGTCCTAAAACCGAAAGCCAACTAACCAACCCCATTAATGTCTAAAACAGCAACACCACATCAACACATGCTATGCACTTTGTTCCAGCTGTGGATATACTGAAATGGCTTCTCTCGATGGCCTGAGTTGACTTGTATTAATAAAATCATTTTAATATGAAAGTGTGAATAGATTTCTGGGTAGCATGCGTTGACCTAATTGCAATATTTCTGGTTTTATATTTTTCATGGAACAAATGGCTTTCATTTTCCCATGAAATCATTATTTTAAAGCCAGTTCCTCGTGCCCATTTGGAGCCACCACAACTCAAACACCTTTTCCACGGATTTTGCATTCCATTAGTCATTAGACGATCTCCCCAGTTGTAGTTTTGTTTTCTTCTCCTTAATTTATGGAAATTCTGTAAGTTAATTAATCTTTATAACTTTTATATTGGTCAAAACGCTTTAGGTCAATTTTGATCTGTTAACTTACACACTTAAGTATTTTTTACGAGAGTTTGTTACCAACCGTTTTAGTATTGTTGACAGGATTAATTCTCAGGGTAGGGGACTATAATTTCCACATTTTGTAGTAGTATAAGAGACTAAATCACACATTTTGTAAGTAGGGGGACTAGTTTTGTGCTTTCACGGTAGGTAAGCCCTTTTTTTGTTTTCAAAATATTTAATTAAACAAATTTGAAAAATATTTTTCTATTTTAAAAAAATTAATGTCTCGTACCGATAATGTGTTATGTTTAACAACACGCCGAGGCTTCGTTTAGTAGAGCGGTACGGTAGCGGTGTGATTGACACTGTTTGGCAACTGTACAGATGAGATTACACTGTACAGATTAGATTATGTACTGTACAGATGAGATTATTAGAGCAGCGATTGAAACGGAGTTTACACTTAAGCTCCGTTTGGTCCCAAATTGATGATGAAACGGTCAAACGGTGGTGAAACGGTTACAGATAAGAACCCCGAGTCAATCAATTTTAATGGACTTGTTACCGGCCATTATCAATTGTCTCTTCCACATAACCGTTGTCAAAGATAGAGGGATTTAATTGATCAAAATTGGAGTTGAGGGGCCTTAATTGCACAATTGCAATTGTACAAGAATCTAGTCCGTACTTTTACCAGTCATTTACTCATTTCCTTGATTCATTTTATTATTGTCACCATTCGGTAATTTATCCAAACGGAGGCTAATTAGTTTAATTAGGACGTCTTCCATTAAAGAAACTTGGCAATGAAATTGAGCATGTCCAGAAGAGAAAAAGAGTGGCATGCTAGTCTAGTTTAAGACAAATAAAGAATGCCCATCCAAAATCAGCATAATGACACTCGTAAAATTCTAATGTGACAAATGACAATCAAACTTTGAATTTTTTTTCCATTTTTGTAACCCACCATACTAACATAAATTTTCTTTGCACTTCCATTTCTTGTTGTCAATACATATATATGTTCCTCTAACTTTTCATCCACTGGAGCGGAGCTACTTAGGGACCCAGGGGGGCCATGGCCCCCCCAAGAATTTTTGGGTCCCTTTATTAGTTATATTATATATATATAGACAATACATTTTGGTCCCCCCAATGATTTTACATTTTTATCCTTAAAGAATAAAGAGTTGTGATTCTAACTCTAATGAAAAAGACAAAGTTAAACAAGTACAAAAACTTCTTAAAGAAGCTGAATTTAAAAGGTTGAAAGTAAAAAAAAAAAGAAAACCCACGGTCCCCACATACATTTTCCTCCACCAGCCAATTTGTCCCACTAAAAATCAATTCTGAAGCAATTTTTTTTTGCATTTTTGTTTCTCCATGCTCTCAATCCCAAGTCTCACCTTTACAACTTCCAAGTTTCAAGACTCAATAGAAGTTAATATTTTGTCTTCTTTGATATGGTAAGTTATGGGTTATTTGTTTATTTTAATATTTAAAAAGTCTTCATTAATTTATGATTTAATTTAAATTGTGAATTCATGATGTGTTTATATCAAAAATAGGGTAGGAAATTATATCAAAAATAGGGTAGGAAATGAAAATTACTTGCTGATAATCTTGTTGTTTATATTGAGAGAGAGATTGCTGAAACTTTTGACTCAGACTCTGTACTTACTGATTTTATCTCCTTAAAAGAACGTCATGCACAATTTTAAGGTATGCTACTCATTCTCGACTCTCGATAAATAGTTCTTATTTATTTTTGTATATTTGTAAAATTTTAATAGATCTTTTTCATAAAATAATTAATATATATTCTTAAAAGAAAAATTTTACTATTTAATTTTAGTTTGGCCCCCCAAAATTGAAATCCTGACTCCACCACTCCACACGAGACATTTTTTCAGTGCAGCCACGGAAATCAGAGGATATTATAATTTCTAACTTCCCATTTTGTTTGTTTCCTCATGATCATCGACAGTTAGTGGCCAGAAATGAGCCATATCAATCAATCAGTACATTTCAAGTGGGGATGCCAATGATGGGAATTTCATCCCATTTTCATTCCATTAGTAATCCATCATTTTGCTGATATATATAATTCTTAGAATCAAATTTCCGAGCATATATCAATTGACAGAATTACTATATCAAATAGAAAAAGGGAAAAAAGAAGCTTTATAGTGATAAACTGATTAATGATCATGCAAATTAACGATAACTATATATTGTCTAGCACCATTAGTTTTGTGTGTGCGGAGCTAACTATATAGGCAGGGTATGAATATATATATATTATTAGTTATATATATATATACTATATAAGTCTAAACTTCAAAAACCTTGATTTGAAATATCTAAAATAGCCTTTTTAATTTTAAAATTTTAGTTATATTTTTAAGGGTTAATATGTAATTTATCCAATCAGATTTTATTTCCATATTAAAAAATCTAAAATAATAACAATTATTTTTACATTAAACAACTTATTATTATAATTATTAAAATTATTATTAGTTATATATATCATTAGTCATTACTTTTTTTTTTGAGGAATTAGTCATTACGTTTTTCTTTCCATATTACAAAAGTCTTAAATGATACTAATAATTTTTTTACGTTAAACAACTTATATTATAATTATTAAAATTATTATTAGTTATATATATCATTAGTCATTACGTTTTTTTTTGAAGAATTAGTCATTACGTTTTTCTTTCCGTATTACAAAAGTCTTAAATGATACTAATAATTTTTTTACGTTAAACAACTTATTATTATAATTATTAAAATTATTATTAGTTATATATATCATTAGTCACTACGTTTTTCTTTCCATATTACAAAAGTTTAAAATAATACTAACATTTTTTTACGTTAAACATCTTCTTATTATAATTATTAAACTTATTATTATTATAACAATTATTATTAGTTATATGATCACTACGTTTTTCCTTATTATCTTTTTTATGTATTTTTTTTCTTCATCTTTTCTTAGATAATTAAGACTATTTCAAAGTTGAGTATATAATATTTTTTCTAATAATTTGAAAATTTTAAAGTGTCATGGTTTTAATTCTATCCAAATCAAGTCATTTTTTTTTGTTTTCTACCGGATCCCAAAAGCTTATTTTATTGGCATAATAAAGTAAAATTTAAAGATGATAAATATTTTTTTTTTTGTCAAAAAAGATGATAAATAATTAACAACGAATATTTTCATACAAAAAACCGAAAAGAATCCTTAAGAATTAATTAAGAATTATATAAATATGATTTTTCATCTTAGAATGTGGACGACCCATTTTACATACCCCATAAATAAAAAATCCAAAAACTATTTTGATTCATGAGTGTTATGATTCGCTCCAATCTCATAATATTTTGGTATTAAATTAATGTTGATAAGTATTTAATTTTTTCTAATATTTTAAAGTGCCATGGTTTTAATTCTAGGAAAAATACTTTTTCTATTGAGAAGCAATTTTTCTATGAACACGAAGGGAAGAAATTGGTAGTTAGGAATAACCTATGAAAAAATAGGAGCTAAAAATCCGTTAATGTGAAATTCTGTATTTAGGAGAATATTAGTTTCAAATTTCAACAGTGATTGGTGTGAGCAGGGAAACCCGCTTGACTGTTGGGATAATAATTTTTTAAACGGTAACAGAAACAATAAATATTAATTATTAAAAGTTTTGATTTTTTTTGAAAAATTTAATAGATCATTCATTCACTACTTTTATTTTGCTCTGTTAGCTTAAATCACTTTATTCCATTCCTTATTATGCATAAAATTGGTAGTGTAATAAACGGTAACAGAAACAATAAATATTAATTATTAAAAGTTTTTTCCCTTAAAAAAATATTAAAAGTTTTGATTTTTTTTAAAAAAATTTAATAGATCATTCATTCACTACTTTTATTTTGCTCGGTTAACTTAAATCACTTTATTTCATTCATTATTATGC
>AWUE01017808.1:0-38541 GCA_001974825.2 Corchorus olitorius | reverse complement strand
AACCTTTTTGATAATCTCCATAGCTTTTTCTTTTTTTACTAATCTTAGATATGAAAATTGATATTTCTCATTGTTGATGAAATACTGCAAAATTTACTAGGAACGTAAAGTTACCGAATTTTCTTATAATACTACAATATTTTCTATAATATATAAGACTTTTTTGATAATCGTATTAAGATAATCAACAACAATCAATATTGATATAAGACTACTAAAATTACTAAGAGTATAAGGTTACTAAATTTGTTGATAATATCATATATAACTTCTTTAATAACTGAAATAGCCTCTATTATAGATTTTTTTGGTAATCTTGGATTAGAGAATTTGTTACCTTCATTATTGACTAAAGGTAACTAATAAAACTTTTAAGGATTTAAGGTTATTAAATTTATCGATAAAAATTAAAACATGTTTTTTATGCCAATTATAGTTGTAAAAAATATGAAACATAAAAAATTAAATTGAGATTTAATGCAATTTTATCAAAGTACTATTTTCCTTCTTCATGTACTTTGCAATTTTTGTCACTCAATAAGTCTCGGTCCCAAAACGTCTTTTTTTTTATGCATCTAATAAAAAACATATCACTTGATATTTGATTAATAATACTATCTATGTAACAACACTAGATTAATTTTAACTAAATTTATCTAATTAAACATAAAAGTAAATGTAACATAAAATCAAGAAAAAATATTGTAAATTTCTTTGCAATTTTGCGTTAATTGGTATTAAAGATTTCAAAAAGATTTAATTTGAGGTGAAAAAGAATTAATTTTTCAAAAGAATATGAAATCCAAAAATAGAAGAAGAAAGAGAAATTGATCTTTCTATATTCTAAAAACGATACTTGCTGCATCAATTAAAAATAATAAGTTGACTCGCATCCTTTTCAAGAGTTTCATAGTTTGAAATTTTAGATAAGTTATAATTGTTAAACCAAAAAAATTTCCTACGTATATATCATGAATATTGTTGAGAAGTTCTTCAAAGAAGGGTTTATAGGAAAAAGAAAATCAGATGAAAAGTGGAAGGAAACAACCTTAAATGTATTTATTATTACCTCCACATTATGGATTAATTAGGATTAAGTGATATTAATGGGATTTTTGGTGCAAGTTAGAATATAGTAGTAGCATTCAAAACTTATTTGATAGCATTATAGTTATTTTGATAACATCTTAATAAGTTTTAAGTAATTTTTAAGTAAGAAAATTCATAATCTTTATTTTTTATAAAAATTTACTAAAATCATCTAAGAGCGCTATTAAGTTTGTGAAAAGCATTATAGCTATTTTAATAACTTTTATAAACTTTTTAGTAATTTTAGATTACAAGATTAGTAACATTTATAATTGACGAAAATTATTAAAAGTAATAAAAACATAAGGTTATTGAATTTGTTGATAGGACTATAGCTTTTTTTTTTAAATCTTCACAACTTTTTACTAATCTTAGATATGAAAATTGATAATGCTCATGAAATTAATGAAATGCTATTAAATTTATTAATGATGTTAGGTTACTAAATACTATAACATTTTTTATAACCTTTATAACTAACTTTTTTAGCAAGAAGAACATTAGCAAATGCCATTATTGATAAAAAAGGCTACTAAAATTACTAACAGTATAAGGTTAATCACTGGATTTATTGATAACATTAAAAAACCTTTGATAACTAAAATAGATTTTTAATGAACATTTAGTGAGGAAATTGGTAACCTTTTTTTCGATCAGAAATCTATAGACTTCTTTATTGATTAACTATTAAACTTCGTTCTTAATAGGCCTGTAGTTTTCTTAGTAAATTCAACTAAGAAAATTTAAGATAACCATAATTGTAAAATTTAAGGTTTTTTTTTTTGTTATTCAATGAGATTGATCACTTCAAATCTTTGTAAATTAAATGACCAGATTTTGATGATTAATTAATCAAAATTTATGAAAATGAAAGTACGCATGTGTGGAATATAATTTTGTTTCTTAATTATTTTTCGATTATTTGCATATTAGATTATCTAATTACAAAATAAATTAATTATTACGCATTGCCATAGACTATATTTTATTTTTAATTCTTTTGGTTATTTTTTCTGTACTGGGTTTTTTTCTAATACTTAAACATAATTATTAATTTTTTATTTTTTTAGTTATAACATATATGTAGTATGTACATAATACTTCATAAATTTATATTTACCTACGTCAAGTACAAATTAATAATGTAAAGGGATTAAAAATCTTTTATTAGAGAGATTATAACTTTAGTAGTAGTTTTGAAGTATGTTGACTTTGTTGGTGTTAAGTAACCTTAGAGTATTTTATACTAAAATTTATATTTATGAAGTGATGAGTTATTATGTATATATATATATATATTATATATATTAACAATAAAAATTTATAATTTAATTATTATTACAATGTTTATACCTAAACCAAAATAAATATTTTACAAAAATACATATACTTTTGTTCGATTATATATATATATATATATATATTTTTCATCATAAATATTTGTATAATTTATGAATTTAAATATTAAAAGTTCCAAGATGCTACCAATGTGCGTGGTGCTGTGGAATAGCCTAACAGAGATAAAATGTAAAACAATTGAAAGTTCGAAAAAAGATTTATCAATGATGATTGTTGCTTTATCAAATGTCAAAAGAAGATTATATATTTTTTATGTTATATGCTATAAATTAAATATATTTTTTATGTCATATACTACAAATTAATGTAATTTATATTTATTTAATATAAAATTTATAAATTATTAACATACGTGCAACGTACGTACTTTAATTAGTATATATATATATATATATATATATTGAAAAAAAAAGGAATGAATATATATAGAGAGAGAGGGGTTAAAAGTTATAGAAAAATTAATATAAAATTTGTGTAGGAGGCAGATTTAATTTCCAGAAAGAGACTTATAGGTAGAAATTTGATACTAAAAAATATATATGGGAATAAAAGTATTCAATATCTCCCTTATAATGAGGTTAGTTGCGGCATCAAGTCTAGTATTACATTAGACCTGAAAGGCATCTTTTACTTTATATATACTTTTTTATGGTGTTTGTCTACAAAATCACTTGAGTGATGATTTGAATGAATCCATTCTTTGTCCCTAATAAAATGTATAAAACTATAAGAAATCATTTTGGTTTATGGTCAATCCAACTTGTACGAACCATTGTTTATTGAATTAAGTGAAACGAGTTCAATGTCTCTTGAATAAAGATTTTGTATTCGAGTTTTATAAATGGAGAAAATAAACATTGGAGAAACTTTCCTATTTAGAGTTAGATACAATATAGAAACTTAACTTCAAATTAATCGAGATTACTACCTGTTGATACCATAATTTATAATTTTGGGTAAAATTGTAAAAAGCAATAGAATGATTTAGATGTCCGGTCAAGATTAAGTTTCAAGTCCCCTGAAGCAATTGAATTTTGACCATCCTAGAGAATTATCTGTAATCTAATTACAGTTGCTTAAATGGCGATGATGAATTTAGCTATGTTAAGAAGACAAAACCAATTTTGCTTTGTTTATTCTTGCAAGTATCTATAACGCCATGATCATCAATTTGAGAAAGACAAGTCTAATTGATTTTTGGGTTTTCGGACTTAAGGCCAACATGCCGTAAATTGAGTTCTAGCCATATGATTTATGAATACATGGATTTTGCTTATTAATGGCGTTGGCCATATGTATATGGCAATGGTGTAATTTTTAAAAGCCAAATATTGCCTGGTGCGATGGCCATCTTAATAATTGAAATTAATATTGACTTTATTTCCAAATACTTAAATCCATTTGGTTTTAATCTTATATATGAGCTAAGGCTCGCTTGCTAAACGCAAGCACAGGTTCGTTTGCTAAATGCAAGTACAGGTTCGCTTGGTAAACGCAAGCACAGGTTCGTTTTCTAAACGCAAGCATAGGTTCGTTTTCCAAACGCAAGAACACGAGTGTTTAACCAGCGCACGTGAGTCGTATTTCACAGAAGCGCTTTCTCAACGCGCGTTTGGGTTTTCTGATGCGTTTTGCAATCAAGGATACATGAAGTAGGATAGAAAATTTCTATTCCTTGGTTATTGATTGCATGGTGCGGCACTTCCCCATTTTTACTCTCAAGTGTTCGTGCAACGACCAGTCAATTTTCAGCGCAGTCTATGCGTTGGAGCTAACTTATCACCAGATTCGTTGCCAGAACGCGCGTTTGGGGAAGCAGCAGCATGTGTTAGCGCACAGGCCAAGGGAATTTCGAAATTGGCTATGATTAGAAGATGACAAGTATATTTCAAAGATGAGTGGCGTTCTAGAGCATTTCTTCATCAAGTAAACTTATCCAGAGAAGTTTTCTGAAGAACAACAAGTCGTCGTTTCAGCGAAGGATCAAGTAAGGAAGAGTTTCAGGCCCATGAAGACTCTCCAAGGCCCATGACCAACCCCTATATAAAGGAGGCCACCCCCAGGGTTCAAAGACACATCTCAACTCTCACAAACTTGCCCAGCTGCAAAAATCCAAGCTCTGCGCTTTTTTTTTTTCTCTGAAATTCTGCAAACTTCTGCATAATTTCTCTGCTTTTCTTACAAGTTCATACTTGTTCTTCCATTTTTACTGCTTTTGATCTTGTCTCCGGACATGTTAACAGTTGTAACCCGTTTCCATCAATGAAATAGTAATCATTTGCTATTTTTTCCTTGATTTGAGTATGAAAAACCTTTGAAACAGATATAAAATGAAGAAATTTTGAATCAATGATTTAAACAATCCGTTTGTGACTTTGATTCGGTCCCCGCAATCCGCTTGATCTTAAATCCGCTGCAACCAGCACTAAATTACTGTTCGTAAGACTTTGTCAATTTACTGTAAATTGACTGGCACGCCCTTGCCATAAGTATTCGCTCAAAACTCGAGAGATTTTTAGCGCAACAGTACCGAATACTAAGAAATTTGTACTCAAATTTTACGGCATATGATCAATATGTCAATATAAAGTGATAAGTTCTTTCCTTTCTTCAATTATATCTATGATGACCTTCGTTACTATTGATTTATGATTGATTTTCATTTTATACCTTCAAATTTTTAATTTAAGCTCTTCGTGGAGGTATCCCAATCAGCCTTTGTTCTTTTTATACCGAAATTATAAGTAGTGATGATTTGTTCAATGTTTTATTGTGATTTGTTCAATATTGTTCCCTAATAATTAACTATTTTTACCATACTATAATTGATTGTATCCCTACGAGACTGTTAGGATTTTGATTTAAATCCTAGTTAGATTTGGATTTAGATTTTTTAGCCTATTGATTGTTGGGCAAAAAAAGAAAAAAAAATTGGTAAATAAGAATCCTAATAAGAAAGTGATTCTTGAAAGCTAAGTTTGTACTAGTATAAATAGATAGTTTCTCTATAGGTTTTTGTATGCTTGGAGAAAAGATGTAGTCTAAGGGTTAGATTTGGGTGGAGGCACCCCATAGGACAAAAGGGTGGTCCTTTGGGTGTGTATGATTGTTTGGTTTGGTAAATGTGATGATTTGTTTGTAGAGACCGAGCGAGAGTGCTCAAATAGAGATCGAGCGAGAGTGCTCAAGATTGTTTGGGTTTGGTTTAGGATTGATTGTGAGATTGGGTTGAGAGATTGAGTGAGAGTTATTGATAATTATGTGTTGATGAAATTTTCTATAACTAGTGGATTTCTCTTCTCCACCGTGGACGTAGGCAAGTTCAGTGCCGAACCACGTAAATTCCTTTGTCTTGTGTGGATGATTTATTGTTTTAGTTGCTTCCGCTTGCATGATTAATTTGATAGATTATGGTTTGGGATATTCGGGTTACAACAATTAGTATCCGAACTCAGGTTGAATGGATTGGAGGTTGCCCAGTTGTCCAAACTTGTGATATGGTTCGTCTGGTTGGTTGTCGTGGAGATTGCCAAATTTCGTTGCTTGATGATTATTTTGAAGATTGCATGTTGGCTTTTCAAATCAAATTTGGATAAAAAGCAAGATTGGATTCGAAATTAAAGTTGAAGATGATGCAATGAAGATGAAGACACACAAGAGAAGATTGCTTGAAGATTGGGAGACTTTCATTGTAGGTGGAGCCAAGCATGTCCTTAAAGATTGATTGAAGATTAAGATTTAATGGAATTTGAGTCAAGGTGAAGATTGTTAGGATTTTGACTCAAATCCTAGTTAGATTTGGATTTGGATTTTTTAGCCCTATTGATTGTTGGACAAAAAAAAACTTGGTAAATAAGAATCCTAGTAGGAAAGGCATTCTTGGAGGCTAAGTTTGTGCTAGTATAAATAAAGAGTTTCTCTATAGGTTTTT
Organism: Corchorus olitorius; assembly: GCA_001974825.2. NCBI lineage: Eukaryota > Viridiplantae > Streptophyta > Magnoliopsida > Malvales > Malvaceae > Corchorus > Corchorus olitorius. The sequence continues at coordinate 32,162 of AWUE01017808.1, read as the reverse complement.
GTATGCTTGGAGAAAAAGATGTAGTCTAAGGGTTAGGTTTGGGTGGAGGCACCCCATAGGACAAAAGGGTGAAACTTATGGGTGTGTATGATTGTTTGGTTTGGTAGATGTGATGATTTGTTTGTAGAGACCGAGCGAGAGTGCTCAAATAAAGACCGAGCGAGAGTGCTCAAGATTGTTTGGGTTTGGTTTAGGACTGATTGTTAGATTGGATTGAGAGATTGAGTGAGAGTTATTGATAATTATGTGTTGATGTAATTTTCTATAACTAGTGGATTTCTCTTCTCCTCCGTGCACGTAGACAAGTTCAGTGCCGAACCACGTAGATTCTTTTGTCTTGTGTGGATGATTTATTGTTTTAGTTGCTTCCGCTTGCATGATTAATTTGATAGATTATAGTTTGGGATATCCGGATTACAACAGAGACATTATTAGGTTTACTCCTATACCACGTCATTTATAGTCTCAACCAATAAAGCTTTACAACTATGTTAAAAAAAATCACTATTTTTTGCATAAAAAAAAAAGATAATCTCTTATATACGATACATACAAATCATCATATCAAATTTGCAATGAAAGCTTTTTTCTCTTGTCGTTCCTCCTCCTTGGCTATTATTGTCAAGGGAGAGGAAAGGTTTGATTTTTTATTTCGTATCTTGTTTTTTTTTATTTAGTTTTAGAATAAAGTCCCACAGATCTGTTGATCTATTTGGGTTATGAGTCTCCAGATCTTTAGATCTTGGATGTTTAAGTTAGTTCAGTTTGTCGAGTCAGTTTATTCAGTTTGTTTGATGTCTTTTGAGTTTACAATAGATTGGGGATTTCACCATCATATTGAGATGGGTTTTCTTTATGGTTTTCGGATCACTCACCTTTCTGTCGTTGGTGAAAGCTCATAAAAGCGAAAACGAAGAGGTGTCGCGCGTGCTAGAGACTCATGGGAAAGGTTCGAAACTCCAATTCAAAGGATTCATATCATGATGACAGATCAGGTCAAGACGTTGATGATGAAATTCAATCTATTGTAATTTATGTTATAAATGATGTAATTTCATTTTCATGAATGAAAATTACATTTTCTTAAAAAAAAAATTGCAATGAAAAATGAAAATATTCGACCTACAATTGTTGTAATGATTGTTAAACATAATTTTGGCTAATTATTCAAATGAAGGTTTAACTTTTGTGAAAATACTCAAATTAGAACACAACCTTTCGATTTGGTCAAATTAAGGCTTAACTTTTCAAATTCGATTCAAATAAAAGCATGATTTAATTGTTAATCACTGAAAAAATTGACACATGGCATTGAAAAATGAAAACATTGAGCCCTTATTTGAACTAAAATTATAACATTGGGTCTTAAATTGATCAAATCGAAAGGTTTAACCCTAAATCAAGCATTTTTTACAATGGTTAGACCTTATTGAGCATTTAGTTCAACTTTTTTCTATATGCCTTATTGCCAACTCAAAACAATCTCCTATAAACAGATTGTACAGCTAAAAGAAATCGAATTAGCAAGATACTTTTCGATTAGTATCATAAATAAATACTAGTTTAGAACCCGATCGTTACACGGGGATGAAAGACAATTCGTAAAATTACTGTCGGGAAAAATTTCCAATGATCTCCACAAAGTTTATAAGGTAAATTATTATAGTATTGGATAATTTGGTGAAGTTAGTAGAAAACAACACTGAAAAATAATTAGTGGGGTAATTAATTGCTGTTATAATTAATGAAGTTGTGATCTAAATAAATTAATTACAATTTATTTAAATTTCACTTTATTTATGTAAAGCAATTAATGAAAATTAATTTATAATTGACTAATGATTTTAGTTAAATTAATTATCATTGATCAATTTGTCTATATTTATTGAAATTGTAAGTTTAATGTATCGGTCAATTTTCATATTCGAATCGACATATCGCATGTTCTTCTAATTAGATATATCTTACTCTATTCCATATTAAATGTAAAACTTATTATTGTTAGATGTTTCAAGAATTTTCACTTTCCTAAAATGAAAAACAATTTTCCTTCCTTATACTTTACTTAAACTTAATTTTTATATGAGATTTAGTGATTCATATCAAATCCAATGATAAATCATGTAAAGCAACCCATAAATTTTATTTATACTATAAATATTACTTTTCCTATAAAACTTTGTGTCATATACGAAGTAGATATTGAAAGTGGAACGATGGGAATAATTGTTTGATACTATATTATAACTTAATCCATCAATCATCGTTAATTGAGGTTGATTAAATTGGTAAGGATTTGGACCTTTACTTGAAAGCTTTGGAATTCGACTCGTGCCAATGAAAACCTTCTATGAGTCTTGTGTCATGCTTTCACCCTAAACTGGGACAATCTCCCCTCATTTAAACTTTTTAGTAAAAAAAATATTCAAACATCAAGTGATTGACGTAGTAAATCAAAATTGATTACCACATTTGGGATCTAAAAAAAATTGATTACCACATAATAATCAATTAGTAACATTGGGTCTTAAATTGATCAAATCGAAAGGTTTAACCCTAAATCAAGCATTTTTTACAATGGTTAGACCTTATTGAGCATTTAGTTCAACTTTTTCTATATGCCTTATTGCCAACTCAAAACAATCTCCCATAAACAGATTCTACAGCTAAAAGAAATCGAATTAGCAAGATCCTTTTCAATTAGTATCATAAATAAATATTATTATGTATTTAAATTCAATTGGTAAACAACAAGGGACTTGATTGCAGCAGCCAACAGCCAACAGTCAACATATAAAATGATAAAAAGAAATAAAAAGCGCACCAAAAAGTTGGAGTTAAGGCGCAGGCGTAGCGTAGCCATGGATTGGATCGGCAGGCGAAATTGATAATCTGGGCCAAAGCGTCAAAACCAACCGGGCTAGCCCAACCCAATGAGAGGTCGGAGCCCACAATCAGTATCCCGCCCAAGGCCACTTACGTTAAGTATGCAAATCAGCCATACTCGCAGCATGTCAGGTTCACGTGTGACGTGCCATACAACCTATATACTTCCCATAGCAATATTTATTGAGCATTCTAGATCTTGATGTGTTCATTGTTTTTTTTTTTTTTGGTCAGATGTGTTCATTGTTGATTCTCATCGAATTGATCATCAGGATATTATGTACGTAACAACCGGTGGCGGAGTCAGGATCTTCATATTGGGGGGCCGATGTATATATATGTATGTGTACACACGTATTTTATTACTTTCACACCAAGTGAGAGACAAGGTATTACAATCCAGTCAAGTAAAATCCTTGATATTCTTATTAAAACTAACCATCACAATTGCAATTCAGATCCACTCTATAATAATAATATTTCTTTTATATAATAATGTTTTGCCTTTCTAATAAAAACAAGAGGATATTAAAATAACCAATATAACTACTTTAAAAAAAATAGTCAATATTTATATAGATTCCACATTTACAAGAACATTTATAAGAAAATAGTTTTTTTTTTTTATTAATGTATGAGGATATTAAAATAGCCGATATAGTTCATATATAGATCTTACAAGAGCATTTACAAGAGAAGAATTTTAAACTTAAAAATTAGTAGATTACTAGAACCATGGTTTTAAAAACCGAACTGGCCGGTCCGATCGGTTGAACCAGGTATCTAAGGCCTCTCCGGTCTGGATAATATCTCAAATTTCCAGTCTACCAATAAGTCAACAATCGGACTTTTATCGGTTCAACCGACAGTTGGACCGAAAAATCGGTTTTGATCGGTTTTAGACATGTTGACTTAAATTTAAAATTTTAAGTTTTGAAAAAAAAGATTCGCTGGTAGTGGGATTTGAACCCATAACATAACATAGTAAAAAGATAATAAGCTACTTAACCACTTTACCAAAATGCTTTTTATATCATTGTCATGCAACAATTAATATTTATTATATATAAAAATCTTGTTTTGACCTCAATCGCCATTATCAGATCGGACTGGCAGTTGGACTGGTTGAACCGATCGGACCGTCAACCGGAACCTTCACTAATTCCATGGCTGGTCCAGTTTTAAAAACCTTAACTAGAACTTCAAAATTTCAAAAGCTTTCATTTATAACTTATTTCACTAGTTCATAAACTCTACCTGTATATATTATATTCATAAATTATTACTCTATTTAACTAGTTCATAAATATTGGTTTTAAATTCTATCCTAATTTTCATCTAAAATAATTATATTTTCCTTTAGAAACCATTATAATATTTTTAGAGGGGCCATTACTTAATAATTAGCTATTAATCTAAAAAAATCACAAAAACCTATAATATAAAATCCAAATTTCTAAAATTCTGAGGGGATGGCTCCCCCTTGCCCTCATTTGGCTCCGCAATTGGTACCAACGACAAATAATGAAGATCTTCAACCATAATACATACTTGGGTTAACTTAGTTGGGTATAAATTCATAATGATTGGAAATATCTCGATAAAGTAACAGTACTCAAGTTGTTAGGTCAATTAATAATTATACCTGTATCTGGATCATAAGATCTTGAGTTCAAGTTCCACTATATACATATGAGTTTTGTATTTCATGTGTGGATTTGGTTGCATATATTTGTGATTTTACATTGAAGTGATTGAACATAAAAAGAAACATTTGATTGTAATGCTGGATTATTGTATTCCTAAAAGTAAACCTCGACAAAGCAAGCATAGAGTTTTGGACATGATTAAATTCATAATGATTACTATTATCATAGTAATAATTCGATGTATCATGTTGAGATGACTATAAAAAATAAATATTCCATAATTAAATAGTACTATGTGTTTTTTATATGTAGATATTCTCTCAATTATTCTAATCCGTGTCTGCAATAAAGCAAGCTGGACCAAGTCAGCAGCCAACGCCGCCTTCAATCCGCACCCGAAGCGCGTATAATACACCTGACTTATTCCCGAGAGTGTCACCACCAACAATACATCCCCGAAGACAAAAAACCGCGCCAATTTATTAACTCAACCGGTAACTAATACGACAAAAATTAAATTGAATAAGCGCCAAAACTAACCCAATAATCATTTGCCACGTCTTCATCTCTATTTCTTTATGACTAAAATTTCAAACTTCTCCGGTCAACGGTCTCCACTATCAGCCAACCTTGTTCAAGACTTCAACCTCTCTTTCTCCATCTCCAATTCTTAAACCCCAAAATCCCCAATCTTTTAGGGTTTTCAATGTTTGCAGAAAAAATGAGAATGTCACTGAAATCAATCTCAATTTTGTTGTTTTTCATCTTAATTTCTTTAATTTCAGTAGAATCACAATCGTGTACCAAAGGCTGCGATGTTGCCGTAGCATCGTACTATGTTTGGCAAGGAGCAAACTTGACTTTCATATCCGAAGTTCTCAACTCGGACATTTCACCTTCCTCTGCGGTTAATTTTGACCCGATCCTCAGTTACAACCCACAACTTTCGAGCAAAGACAGCGTCTTTGCTGATACTAGAATCAACGTTCCGTTCCCTTGCGATTGCATCAACGGCGAATTCCTCGGCCACGTTTTCCAATTCGACGTTAGGTCAGGCGATACGTACGACAAGATCGCCGGCACATATTATGCGAATCTGACCACGGTTGACTGGTTGCAGAGGTTTAATAGCTATCCGGCGAACAATATTCCGGATTCTGGGACGGTTAATGTGACGGTGAACTGTTCTTGTGGGAATGCTGCGGTTTCAAAGGATTACGGTTTGTTTATTACGTACCCGCTCCGACCAGGGGAGACTTTAAATGATGTGTTGAGTCAAACGAATTTGACATCGGACTTTTCGGGTTTGGTGCAAAGTTACAACCCACAGGCAAATTTCAGCTCAGGGGCTGGCTTGGTGTATGTTCCGGGCAGAGGTGATTTCTTTAGCATTTTTTTGTTTGATTTCCTTTGTTGTTAATTCATACGTATAGTCGGAAGTAGGATAAATTGCGTGGTCGAATTTTAGTATCGACAGAGGAAACTTAGATATTGCTAGAGAATTTCTTTTTAAAAGCATTTAAATTTATTTGATTATCTTACTAGTTCCTTTGGATGTATAACAGACCCCTGCTAAAACCATGGTAATTTTAAAATGATTATTTGAGTATAACTCGGGTCATAGAAAAGTTTCTTTTCTTTTTTTTTTCTGTTTTATTATGAATGGGAGTAAGGACTTTTATAAATTTAGATTTAATTTTACTGAGAGCTGGGTTTTATTCTAGATGATTTATTATGCTTATGTAATTTAACTAGCGTATTAGAGGAATTTGTTTTCTGATTATTATGCGTGTGGTACTCTGCTGGGGCACCCCTACCACTTAGCTTAGTGGTTGGTGCAAGCTTACTTGTTGGAATCAAATCAGAAGTAGTTTTTCTCTCATTTCATAAAACTCAATCCCTCTGGCCTCTCTTGACTTCCAAAGTAGAAGTTTCCATTTTCAAGTACTTGGTGGTTTCCTTGGAGTACTTTTTTCATTTTGGCCGAAAGGTTTCCTTGGAGATAGAGGAAAGATCTATTTAATAGAAAATGGTAATGCAGCTTAGGGAGTTCTTAATACTTTGATCATAGACTAGCAAACATTTATGATCTTCGATGATTCACCAGAAAATTTAGTTGAAGTCATTCTTTTAATAAGAACCAAACTGGTAAATGTTATGCTAATTTAAAAAGTCATGTGGAGTTTATGCATTTTCTAAATGAAGTCAAATTTGGTTCACTGTCATCAAGAGCTGTCTTTGAATTTTCCTCACTATATTTTGTGCTTGTAATCAGGTTTGTTTGGAGTATATGTGTCAACTTTACATGAAACAATTTCATTTCTTAGTTGTTCTTCAAAATACCCATGGAAACTGTACAATATGATCAACTTGTTGAACTATAAACACCGAGACACTTGTGCATGGTTCCATATTCTGGATTTTGTATAACTGTATTAACTTGACTCGCTAAAGGATTTTCTTTATTTGCAGATCCCAGTGGCAACTTCCCACCCCTCAAATCAAGGTAGCTTCTACACCATTAAACTTTAAATTGATTCATATATTACTATCTTTTGTTTTATCTTTGGATCCCTCATAAATTTTCTAATATGTTTTTCTTTCTGTTTGCAGCAAAGGTGGTTTGGCCTTCTTATCATGATGCTTTTGTGATGATATTGGGAATTTGGGATTCTGGTTCACTGGAAATTTGTTAAAATTTTGAGCTTATATGTTGCTTTTCTATATTATTAGGATTCTCCGGGGGAGTTATTGCTGGGATAGTAGTAGCAGCAATAGTGGTGTTGCTGTTGCTGGCTGTTGGTCTATATGTTGGATTTTTCCGAAAGAAGAAGGTAAAAGGAGCAACTCTGCTTTCGACAGCCTCCCAAGAACTATCTGCTCAAGCGAATGGTGATTCCCTTCTTCTCTGTCCCAGTTCCTTTTTTGTTTGTTTGTTAGATTTGAGCAAACTAAAGATGTCTTCATGGATTCAGTGCTTCATAAAAGTTTTTTAGACACTCTTTCTGGTTAAATCCTCTAAACCCAATTCAAATAGTTGATCAAATAACAAAACCACTGGATGAACTGGCTTTATTGTGTGATGCACAGAAAAATAACATACTCTTAGCCTCCTTTTTAATTTCCTAAAGTTCCCTCTTCAAGAGTTTGCACTTTACATCCCCATTGAGAGCCTGGGCTATCATCTGTACTGTTCTTGAATAAATGCATGCTTCAACATTATCTTTACACCTTCTGTTTGCTACTTGTTTGTTTTTTACAAACAAACCACTATACTTTGCTAGTATATAACATGATTACAATTATCTCAATAACTGATTGCTCTTTCTTCTTTTTTGTTCTCTATATATCTTTGGTTGGTGGATCTGTTTAGTCACTGGAAGTAAATCAGCAGAATCGACTCAGGGAGTTGCCCTTTCTCCGGGCCTTACTGGCATTACCGTAGACAAATCAGTTGAATTCTCATATGAAGAACTTGCCCAGGCGACTGATAATTTCAGCTTGGCTAATAAGATTGGTGAAGGTGGCTTTGGGGCCGTTTACTATGCAAAATTGAGAGGCGAGGTTTGTATATAGTTGCATATATTTTAGTGTTTATTTGTAAACTCTTGAAGAATTGGCCAAAAGAAAAAGAAGGGAAAAATAGATATAAAAACCTTGAAGAAAATTGTCTGTTTAGTGCTTCTTATAATTGTGCATTTAGCCAATTATTAGCTTTACATCTTGACTAAGTTTCACAGACAGACTCAACGTCTTAATGCAAAACAACTGTGTCATCCAGGGTAAAAATTTGTTTTGAGAAGAGATCACTTGGATTTCTTGTTAATTATTTATGATATTTTTAGGAGAAGAGAAAAAAGGTCTTTTCTTGCTATTTGAGAGTTAGGGGATGAAATTTCAGATTGTCATTTAATTTGGAGGATGTTCATTTGCCTTTATGATTTGCTTGCAAGTTGCAATATTGGTCATTGTCTAAATGTATTTTGATGTGGACAATTGGATGAGAACTCAAGCCTAATGAATGGAGTAGGGCGCCTAAATTAATGAAAAAAGTGCAGAAATGATTCATATTTAAAATTGTATGAATCATCTTCACTTGGATTATAGATAAAATTATGGTGCAGATAGAAGAATACTCTGTCTTATATATGAAGAGAGAACACAAATTTTCTGTTTCATACATTAAGAAAGGAAAAAACAAAATGTAACCATGCACACAGGCATTTTTGTGAATTTGGAACTTACTCTGTTTAACGTTTTTCATGGCTAAATAAACCTGCATCTTTCCCTCCATACATACAGACACGGTAAAAAAAAAACTGCATCCATGATACATTGCCATGTCATGTTGGTTCCATTTCCATAATGGTGTTACTTACTTGTTACTTACCATGCAGGAAGCTGCAATAAAGAAAATGGATATGCAGGCATCAAAGGAATTTCTAGCTGAATTAAAGGTTTTAACACATGTTCATCACCTGAACCTGGTAATGCTCTTTCTTTTTTCTCTTGCTTTATTAAAGGTGAATGAGTGCTCATTATGTTCACTTTCTGTGAGCTAATGGTAAACTAAAATTCCAAGGGTGACTTATCTTTGACTAAATGTTTTGCATCAGTTGGAAAGCATTTCTAATGTTCTTCCTATCTCATTTTTTTTTCAATATTCTGGGTTTGGCATCTACGGCGAAAGGTGAAGACTATTCATTTAGTTCAGAAGATTAATCTATATTCACCACTTCTGCTGCTTTGAATCTTATGTTATTTTATAGTAAGCGATGCGAGACAAAGAATTGAATGAATTTTAATGTTTTCTATTGAAGTGGATTATCAACGAGTTTTGTGATTAATTGGATTATCAATGGCAGTAGTGGCAATGTGCATATAATGCAACATATTAGTTTTTTCTTTGCCTTTCTTGATATTCTTTGGCAATTGTGACCTTCTGAATTTCTATTTTGTCATTTATCTTTAAAGCAGAAACTAATAATGACGTTCAATGCAGGTGCGATTAATTGGATATTGCGTTGAAGGCTCTCTTTTCCTAGTTTATGAATTCATTGAAAATGGAAATTTAAGTCAGCACTTGCGAGGCTCAAGTGAGATCTCTTATGCAGAAATTATTAGTATGGCATCTTATCAAAGCAGTTCTAATGGATTTGTGTTGTTTAATTCCAGGCAGGGATCCACTTCCTTGGTCTACTCGAGTGCAAATTGCCCTCGACTCAGCCCGAGGTCTTGAATACATCCACGAGCATACCGTCCCTGTCTACATTCACCGTGACATTAAATCAGCTAATATATTGATAGACAAAAACTTCCATGGAAAGGTTGCTCTTTAGTTTACATCTTATCAAATGGACTGCTTAAATGCTTCTTGTCATCATTGCACTGAATCATTTTTTAACTTTTAACACAGGTTGCTGATTTTGGATTAACAAAACTGACAGAAGTTGGAAGTACATCACTGCCTACTCGTCTTGTTGGAACATTTGGATACATGCCACCAGAGTAAGATAAACTTCATTCCACTAAGGAATGTCACCATCTGCCTATATGTTTGTCTATGTAAAAAGGACTAACTTTTTTCATGCTTGTTTGCAGATATGCTCAGTATGGTGATGTTTCTCCTAAAGTAGATGTATATGCCTTTGGGGTGGTGCTCTATGAACTTATTTCTGCTAAAGAAGCTATTGTCAAGGCAAATGGCTCTATGGCCGAATCGAAGGGTCTTGTTGCTCTGGTATTATTTCAGTCTCTCTACTCTGATTAATGAGAAGTGGTAGTGGTGTCAATTCCAAAGATTTTGCTTTTATTAAAGCTGAAATGTGATTTAAGTAAGAGTGGCAAATTAAAATGCGATTAAGCCAAATTTTTGAGCAAATTGGCTTGTGTCCTGGTTCAACGGTTTCCATCACTGTGGGATTTGCCTGTCTGAAAACTACTGCATTAGAGCCTAAGCAATAAGTATCCATGACCATGAGCATAGTTTAACAAGTGTTTGTCTTTCTGCAGTTTGAGGATGCTCTTACTGCGCCCAATCCAAGAGAAGAGCTTTGCAAACTTATTGATCAAAGGCTTGGAGAAGATTACCCACTTGACTCGGTTTTCAAGGTAAGAGCAGTTCCTAGGAAACAATAAACTAGGAGTTCCTTTTCAGGATTTTAATCTGATAAACCTCTGGTGGCTGTTTTAATTGCAGATGGCTCAGCTTGCCAAAGCATGTACACAAGAAAACCCTCAATTACGACCGAGTATGAGGTCTATAGTGGTTGCACTAATGACTCTTTCATCCTCAACAGAGGATTGGGATGTTGGCTCCTTCTATGAGAATCAAGCTCTTGTCAACCTAATGTCAGGACGATAGAGAGAATCCATTCGGAAGCGAAATGGTATAACACTTGAGTCAAAACCCAGATGATTGTAAATGTGATTACTGAAATTACTTATTGATACTTGCCATTAAATTAATTTTTGAAAGCCCCATTTTTTTGCTAGATAGATGTTCTCACAATGTCCCATGAAAATAAAGATCAAATGTAATATGTATAGGAAAATAATAGAATTACGTTAATTAAGTTGTGCCAAAAGCTTTTATTTCCTCATATTTTCCCCCTCTGGTAGAAAGCTAGAGATTGCAGATTTTTTACAGATATTCCAAACTTGTCCATGGTGAAATAAATTCTGAACCCAATGCAACCCTTGCATGCAGTTTTCTGATACATAAAACGTAGAAAACAACTTGGTCATCAGTCCATTTATTTTTTATAGTTGACAGAGTTTCAAAGAAAAAGTAAAATGATGACTGCAAAATTCAACTGAAACCAAATCATGGGATAAAGATAGTAAATGGAAGTAAACCATTACAACAAATAACAAATAAATTCGTTCATTTATTAGATATTAGATTAGATTAGATTTGTTCCTCATTTCACTTTCCGTTGCCTTTGTTGAAGCAAAATGCAAAAAAGGCTGACTTAGCGCATTAGCATATCCTACTACGCTATGGAAGACACCAACGTGACTTTCATTAATTGGATGTGCAATCAATTGGATACTGCGTTGAAGGCTCTCTTTCCTTCCCTAGTTTATGAATTCATTGAAAATGGCAATCTAAGCCAGAACTTGCGAGGCAGAGGCTCAGGTGAGATCCCTGATGGATAAATCATTGTCTTGGAGCAATACTAATGGATTTGTGTTGTTTATTTCCAGGCAGGGATCCACTTCCTTGGATCTACTCGGGTGCAAATTTCCCTTGATTTATCCCGAGGTATATCTTGAATATATTATATATCCATGAACATACATACTTTCCCAGTTTACATTATTCACCGTGACATTAAATCAGCTAATATATTGTTAGACAAAAACTTGCATGGAAAGGTTACTTTTCTTTATTAGTTTATCTCATCAGATGGACTATACTGTTTGAAAGCTTCTTGGTCATCTTTGCACTGAATCATTTTTAAATTTTAATGCAGGTTGCAGACTTTGGATTAACAAAACTGACACAAGTTAAAGAAGCTATCGTCAAGGCAAATGGCTCTATTGCTGAATCCAAGGGTCTTGTTGCTCTGGTGAATATTCTTTCAATCCCTTTACTCTGATTAGTTAAGAGTGGTAACAGATGGGATAAATTGAAATGTGACTTGAGTATAGAATGGCAAATTGAAGCGCGATTAAGTTAAGCAAATTCAAACAGTTTTCATGACACATTGATGAGCCCACTTTGGTTTTGCCTGTCTGAAAATTACTCATCCTAAGCAGAAGGTGTACGTACCGATGAATCTAGTTTAATAGTATATGTGTTTCTTCTTGTGCAGTTTGAGGATGCTCTTAACGCGCCTGATCCTAAAGAAGAGCTCTGCAAACTATTATATTTACCAAACTTGACTCTGTGCATGAGAGCACTTCTTAGTTCTTAGGAGATAAATAATACTAATATGCTAGGATTTTCATTTCAGGATTTCAATTTGGTAAAGCTCTAGGTGGCTGTTGTATATTGCAGATGGCTCAGCTTGCCAAAGCATGTACACAAGAAAACCCTCAGCTACGGCCAAGTATGAGGTCTGTTGTGGTTGCCCTAATGACTCTTTCATCATGAACAGAGAGGATTGGGATGTTGGCTCTTTCTTAACTATACAATCTTTCTCCTTTCTAGAAGTTAAAAAAAGATTTTTTTTCCTAGCCGTTTGTGGGTAAAGGGGTCCTCTAGGTGGCCGGAGGGATCCTCTCTGACAGTCAAATAAGTAGAGTTACTCTGTGGATCGAGACTCAAGAGCATGTTAGAATACTTTAACATAAATGAAATAATGAGTCATACCTTGATTATTTATATACTCTATAAAAGGCTTGGACATCAATTGGCTGGTGGGCCTTGGACCCAAATCTAATGATGCTCAATATTGTATACAATCTTTCTCTTGTTTCATTAAATAATCAAAATTTAACTTCAAATGAACTTATACTTTTCGAGCGTTGAAAATTAGAAAACAAGAGTAAAGAATAATGATAAGGTTAGGTAAGAAGGATGGGTGATAAATGATCAATATGTCCCAAAATTATCCTCGTGAGCCGTGTGGACTCTCAATATTGATGGAATCTCTCTTTGGAGATATTGGACTGCCTAGCATAAGAATATACTAATCAATACTTTCGGCGTCTTTTGTAGAAAAAACATATATTTATATTTTTTAAAATTTAAAATAGTGATTGGTAAATTATAATGGAAGTAAACGCTTATTAAAGCGGGAAAAGAAAAACGCGGGAATTTACCTTTGCTACGACAAAGTCAGCCGTTCCTAATAGTATGACAGTTTTATTCAATCAATTAAGCGCCGAAATTAAGCCATTTGCCACGTCATCACTCTATTTCTTTATATATTCCGCGAAATTTGAAAAGGGGAAATAATAAAATTCTTCGGTCAACGGTCTTCTTCTTCTTCTTCGACGTTCAATTTCTCTATCCAATTCTTAAACCCCTGAAAACTCCCCAACCTTAGGGTTTCAATTTTGGCAAAGAAAACGAAAATGTGTCCAGAATTTATCTCAATTTTCCGAAAGCATAAGGCAAAAGGAGCAACATCGCTTTCCACAGCCTCCCATGATCTATTTGCTCAAGCTGGGAATGGTAATTCCTCCGCGTCTCTGTCTTATTTCCCATTTTGATTCTTTCTGAGATTTTAGACTGATTTGCCATTTAAATGTCTGAAAACCAATTCAAATAGGCGATTTCTCAGTAACTAATTGCTCCCTCCCTGCTCTTTCTTCTTTTCTGTTCGCTAAATTTATTCTATTGGTGGATATGTTTAGTTTCTCCAGAATCAACTCCGGCGGCAGCCGTTTCTCTAGGCTTTCCTGGCATTACTGTGGACAAATCAGTTGAGTTCCCATGTGAAGAACTTGCCCAGGCCACTGATAATTTCAGCCTGGCTAACAAGATTGGTGAAGGAGGCTTCGGGGCTATTTATTATGCAACTCTGAGAGGCGAGGTTTGTACATATTTGCATAACTTTTAGTGTTTAATTGTTGGTAAACTCTTGAAGAAAATTGTCTGTTTGATGCTTCTGATAATTGTGCATTAAGTCGAGTAATTATTAGCTTTACATCTTTTTGACTAGGTCTCAGAGACAGGCTCAATATCTGGCATGTTAATGCAAAACAACCATGTCATCTAGGGCTAAAGTTTGTAGTTTGGAGAGTTTAAGAGGATCACTTTGGATTTGCTGCAAATTATTGATGACATTATTGAGGGGATTATAAAAAAAAAGTGCCTTTTATTGCCATTTGAGAGTTTAAGAGGATCAAAATTCAGAATGCCACTTAGTTTGGTGGATGTTCATTTGTCTCCATGATTTGCTTGCAAGATTGGTATTGCTTATATTTTTCTTCATGTGGATATTGGATGGGAACTCAAGCCTGATGAATGGAGCTGGGCATCTAAAAGATTCATATATATGAAACTGAATGCATGACTAATTGACTATATTTTGGCTTGAATTATAGAAAAATTATCGTCCATACACGTGAATATCATGTGTCCTATATAAAAATGCATCAATGATTAATCATTGCCTTGTCATATTGGTCCACATGTACATTATCTGTTTGTTACTCACACCATGCAGGAAGCAGCAATCAAGAAAATGGATATGCAGGCATCCAAAGAATTTCTAACTGAGTTAAAGGTTTTAACACATGTTCATCACCCGAACCTGGTAACGCTTTTTCTTTTTATCCTGCTTTAGACTTTAGTAAAGGTGAACTGAGTGCTATTATGTTCGCCTGTGAGCTAATAAAAGCTGAACTTTAGGGTGACTTATATTTTAGTATTTGTCTTCCATTAAGTAGAAGGCATTTCTTAATGTTGTTGAATATTCTGGGCGTGGCATCAACAGCCAAAGGCAAAGACTATTCGTTTTAGCATGAGTCAGAAGATTGGTCTGTATTCACCTATGGCACAGTAAATCCATGCATTACTGCTGCTGTTACCCTCATGTTACTTTAGTGTAAGCAATATGATACAAAGAATTGACTGAATTTTAAGGTTTCATGTTGAAGTGGATTATCAATGGCAGTTGCGTAATGTACATATAATGAAATATGGTAGTAGATTTTTTCTGTTTCCCTTCTTGACATTCATAGGCAATTGTGACTTTCTAAATTGTTTTTTTGTCATTTATCGTTGAAGTGAAGACTAATAATGACATTCAATGCAGGTGCGATTACTTGGATACTGTGTTGAAGGTTCCCTTTTCCTAGTTTATGAATTCTCAGAAAATGGCAATCTAAGTCAGCTCTTGCGAGGCTCAAGTGAGATCTTTTATGCAGATATCATTTTCTATTGCATCGTCTTGGAGCAGTACTGATGGATTTGTTGTTTATTTCCAGGCAGGGAGCCACTTCCTTGGTCCACTAGAGTGCAAATTGCCCTTGACTCAGCCAGAGGTCTTGAATACATCCATGAGCATACTGTCCCTGTTTACATTCACCGCGATATCAAATCAGCTAATATATTTATGGATAAAACCTTCACCGGAAAGGTTACTTGTTTAGTTTTTCTCATCATATAGACTGTTTGAAAGCTTATTGTCATCACTGCATCGAATCATTTTTATCTTTTAATGCAGGTTGCAGGTTTTGGTCTAACAAAACTGACAGAAGTTGGAAATGCATCACTGCCTACACGTATTGTTGGAACATTTGGTTACATGCCACCAGAGTAAGATGAATTTCATTCATTCTAATTTTGAGGCAATTGCCAACTCATTAGCTATTGGTGTTATGGATCATAGATAAGTGTCAAGAAGTGGCTACTCTGAAGTGTCCTATTGTCAGTAAGTTTATGACTAGAGAGGCCAATCATCCTGTAGATTAGTTGATTAGCAGCATGATAATTTAGCATCTTAAGTATATATCTGGTGAGCTTTCATCAAATTCTATCAGATTGATGGGATTGTCTGAACTCTGAAACATAATTCCGTGGTCATGGTGGACATCATAATAGAGTATATATTAACATTCTACTACCACACTTCATGTTCTTAAAAGTTAAATATTGGTAACATCAAATAGTAATCCTTAATTTGGCAAAGAAGAGAAATACTAAATATACTAGGACATATTAAATACAATCTCCTAGCCCTATGGTTGCA
This sequence comes from Corchorus olitorius, assembly GCA_001974825.2. NCBI lineage: Eukaryota > Viridiplantae > Streptophyta > Magnoliopsida > Malvales > Malvaceae > Corchorus > Corchorus olitorius. The sequence continues at coordinate 15,976 of AWUE01017808.1, read as the reverse complement.
CTGCTGGTATTTACTCTCTCTCTCTCTATATATATATATCCCATCAAAGCTAAAAATGCCTTTTTAGTAGGATTTTTGGCAGAGATGATATTAGCTCTGGAATTTAGAAAAACAGACAAACAAATGGTTTTCTTAATTAGCCCCATCCTTGGAAATTGTTATTCCACTAGGGAGTGCTGCTATCTGCCTAAAAGTTTGTCTTTATGTGAAAATGGACCAATTGTTTTCTTGCTTGTTCACAGATATGCTCGACATGGTGATGTTTCTCCTAAAGTAGATGTATATGCCTTTGGGGTGGTACTCTATGAGCTTATTTCGGCTAAAGAAGCTATTGTCAAGGCAAATGGCCTTAATGCTGAATCGAAGAGTCTTGTTGCTCTGGTTAAGATTCTTCCATTCCTTCTACTCTGATTAGTTAAAAGCGGTTACAGATGGCCTAAACTTCATACATAATTAGATATGGCTTTTGTTAAATTTGAAATGTGATTTGAGTAAGAATGGCAAATTAAAATGTGAATTCGATTACACAAACTTTTTAGCAAATTAGCTTTTGTTTTCCTGGTTCAACGATTTTCATCAAACATTGAGCCCGCTGTGGGTTTTGCCTGTCTGAAAACTAATCCATTAGAGAGCCTAAGAAATAAGCATCCATGAGCATAGTTTAATAAGTGTATCTTTCTGCAGTTTGAGGTTGCTCTTAGTGAGCCTGATCCAAAAGAAGAGCTTTGCAAACTTGTTGATCCAAGGCTTGGAGACAATTACCCACTTGACTCTGTCTTCAAGGTGAGAACAATTCCTAGGAAATAATGTGCTAGAATTTTCATTTAAGGATTTCAATATGATAAAGCTCTGGTGGCTGTTATATATTGCAGATGGCCCAGCTTGCCAAAGCATGTACACAAGAAAACCCTCAACTACGACCAAGTATGAGGTCTGTTGTGGTTGCCCTAATGACTCTTTCATCCTAAACAAAGGATTGGGATCATGTTGGCTCATTCTATGAGATTCAAGCTCTTGTCAACCTTATGTCTGAATGGTAGAGTTCTTGATCATTTCCATTAAATTAAATTTTGAAAAAACAGATGTTTTGCTTGATATTCTCATAATGTTCAAAGAAAATAAGATGTATGTATATGTATAGGAAAGATAATACTCCTTGTTCCCTTGTATAATATATAACAATAATAGCAGTATTTCAGCTACTTTTAAATTTTACCAGAAGCCTCCTTATTTCCGTGTATTTTTCCAACAATTAGAGTTTACAGAATCTCTATACATAAAATCAAATCTCTCTCTCACAAACCAAACTCTAAAATATGTATTCCTCTCGCCAAAAAAAAATGTAGTCCTCATTTATTCTGCTCTGCTCCAACAGTCCACATAATAATACTGTTCATTTCATTCCCTATTTATTCCATTCCGCGAACAAAACCTGCCCTTATAGTTGTGGAAAGTTGAAACATTGGGCAGTTGACCTATTTGGCACACTGAACCCACATAACCACTGAAAATTGGACTGGACAAAAAAGCAGTAGGAAAACTCACTAAGCTGCTTTTGAAACTTGTCTCTGCAAATACTTTTCTTTGTGCATGATATGCTATGCCACTTTTTCTATGGTTTGACTTCTGCCCGTGTTGAATATGTAGCAAAGAGCCAAAGAGAAGACTGAAGACTGAAGTGACTGCAATAGTGTAAAACCAATCAATGACATAAAAGTAAACGCTTTAGAATATATGCACAAACCACAGAGAAATTCGTTTTAACCATGAAATTGAAGAACAGGGATTACTTGGCCATGAACAAAGAAGAAATTATGGGTCTACCATTACCAAGTCCAAGATTTTGTTTATGGATTCATTTCTTATTCTTCATCTCTGTTTCAATTACAGGAGTAGTGGAATCAAAATGCACCAAAGGCTGTGGCTTAGCATTAGCATCCTACTATACTTCAGCAGGCATAAACGTATCCTTCATATCAGAGGTTTTGTATTCTCAGCTTGTTCCAAAAGGAGTGGTCGATCCTATCTTGGATTTCAACAAGGGAGTAGCTGGAATTGATTGGCTTGAAGCTCATACAAGGATCAACGTCCCCTTCCCTTGTGACTGCATCAATGGTGATTTCCTCGGCCATGTGTTTGAGTACGAGCTGAAGCCCGATGATACCTATGATAAAATCGCCAGTTTCTACTTTGCCAACTTGACCACGCCTGAGTGGTTGCAGCGGTTTAATATATATGATGGCCATAGGATTCCTGATGGCAGTAAGCTCAACGTGACTGTCAATTGTTCATGTGGTGATGCTTCTGTTTCAAAGGATTACGGCTTGTTTATTACCTACCCACTTCGATCAGGGGAGACTCTGGATACTGTGTTGATTCAGACCAATCTTTCCAAGGATGTTGGAGAGTTAGTGCAGAGTTACAATGAGGGGGTGAATTTTAGCCGAGGGGATGGTTTGGTTTTTGTTCCAGGCAAAGGTAGATTTCTTTCTTTTGTTGCAAGTTCGATTTTGAAAGTTATTTTGGTGTTTTGTTAATTTTAAGGTTCATGGCATAGTAAATCTAAATTACCCAACTCAGTGGTTATTTTAAGTGCATACTTGATTTTATTTCTTGGCCTAGTGAATTTGAGTAAGTGAAGTCGATCTATTCTGGTTATACAATGAAGTGCTGTCGTAACAGTTGTATTTGGACATTGCTTTGTTGTAATCTTTCGAAGTAATTGCTAAAAGCTGGATCTTCACTCTGCTCTCAACTTGCCTCACAAACGTTTTACTTTATTTGCAGATGCAAGTGGCAGTAATCCACCCCTGAGCTCAAGGTAACTTCTATTTTTTTTTTGGGTACTAAGGTAACTTCTATTTAATTACTAGTCTTCAAATGGTTTAGTTTATTAATATCATATTTTTTTTTCATTAATTATCATTCTTAATATAGTTCCTTTCCTTCAATTTTGCAGCAAAGGTGGTTGCCTTCTCTGAATATTGGTTTTCTGAGGATTATCCGGACTAATATATTAGCATGCTGAAGCTCTAAACTCAAAACTTGATCATCCATAAATGACATTAATACTTTGAGCTCATATGTTTTTTTGTATGTCTTCCATTAGGAATAACTGGTAAGGTTATTGCCGGAATATCTTCAGGAGCAGTAGTTGGACTCCTACTGGCTGCGGGGGTTCTCTATTTTGGCTTTAAACGGAAGCGGCTCTCAACATCCAAAGTTCAACCTGCGCAATCTAGGCATGGTATGTTTTCTCTGTCCTATAATCCCTTTTTCTCGTCTCCAATTTCCCATAGCATAAGGTTGTTTGATGATCCTAACTTGAATAATGCTACAACAAAGTTTACTGCAAATCACATGTTATCCATTTTACATGAATAGATGATTAATTATAACAAGAACAAGTTTTCACTGCCCATTAGTGCAAAGCAATGTATCACTAGATTTAGTTCTCCTTTCTTAAGCTATCACAAGCTAAATGGTTAATTTTCATCTCTGCCTATTCCTGACTAAATGGTTCAACATGTTTGATTATGAAGCAATGCTACTTAAAAAAAAAATTGTGTTCTTTAATATCTTTTATTTGTATTGGATTTTTTCCTTTAAAGAACAGAATTAGTACACCTGTCAAGTAAATGAAGTTGACATGATTCTTATTTTGATTTTGTCCATTTGGTGTTGGTCCCGTTTCGGGTGGTGGTGGGTGTTTAGCACAAAAAGGAAAAGCAAAGGGCCCTAAAGCCGCTTTCATAGACGCATCAATCGAGTTCTCGTATGAAGAACTTGACCAAGCTACTAATAGTTTCAGTATGGCACACAATTTCGGTGAAGGAGGCTTTGGTGCTGTTTACTATGCAGAGCTACGAGGCGAGGTCAGTTATTGAACCAACTTGTAATTTTAATTAGTAAACGGTTGAAGAATGTTCTGTATGTGATGTTTTTGGGTTATACTACATGAAATGCAATTGCTTCTTGGCTGAGTTTCACAGAAGGACAGAACATGCCTCAAGCATTTTGTCATGTTCTTTTCTCCTTTTTACTTTCTCTGCAGAAAGTTGCAATCAAGAAGATGGATATGAAAGCATCAAAAGAATTTATAGCTGAAGTAAGGGCTTTGACACACATTCATCATTTGAACCTGGTAATACACTTCCCTTGATGCAGCATTTGCAAATTCACAAGTAAAGGGATACTAGAACTTACCACTTTAATAATGAAACTTCACAGGCTTATACCTTTCATGCTTTCTACTAACAATAATCAAGAAAGTGTATATATAATTATTCAATTATGTTTTCAATGTAGGTTCATTTAATAGGATACTGTGTTGAAGGTTCTCTTTTCCTTGTCTATGAGTTCATTGAGAATGGCAATCTAAGCCAACATTTGCTTGGCTCGGGTAAGGATAATTCTGCACATATGACAGCTATACTGGTAATACTAATGGCTATGAAACTGATATGGATTATATGTTGTCCATTTCCAGGGAATAGAGACCCACTTCCTTGGTCTACTCGCTTGCAAATTGCACTTGATTCGGCAAGAGGTCTTGAGTATATCCATGAGCATACAGTTCCTCGTTATATTCACCGTGACATCAAATCAGCCAATATATTGATAGGCAGAAACTTCCATGGCAAGGTAAAGGTTAAAATTTTCTATCTATCATCAACTAGACTTCCCCTTAAGTTTCTTCCATTTATGGTGCTATATTCCTTTTACTAAAGGTTGCAGACTTTGGATTGGCAAAAGCAAAACTTTCTTCTAAAGCTGGAAGTGCAGCATTGATACCCAGTCGCCTTGTTGGAACATTTGGATACTTGGCACCTGAGTAAGATCAATAAGATGTGATTTTACAGGCAAAGCAAATTAGTAATTTATGTTTAAGGACTATAATGAGAACTGATCAATTCATATCTGCATCTGATAACACATGAAGTTAATGACTAACTAAGCAGTTCGGTTATAAGTGACTCGTTCAATCTGAAACTCAATCACGTGCATGCATTCTGATTAAAACATGGAATGATCAGAGCTATTACCATGGTTATGATGCAGGTATGCTCGACGTGGTGAAGCTTCGCCTAAAGTGGATGTCTATGCCTTTGGGGTAGTGCTCTGTGAGCTTATTTCTGCTAAACCAGCTATTGTCAAGACAAATGATCCTGAGATTGCAGCAAGGGCCCTTCTTAACCTGGTTAAATTTCTTTCAACCCTATTCTCCCACTAATGAAAAGTAATGAGAACAATCTCAAATACAAAGGAATTTTTAGATGTGTTCAAGCTTTATTGTGATTGAATTAGAACAAGAAACTTGAAAATGCCCTTCTGCAAATTTTTTATTGATTCTCAAGCAACTCAATTAAGCTTACCTTAAGATTTGGCTATTTGGCTTACAATATACATCTGGTTGTGTAGTTTGGGAATGTTCTTAATCAACCTGATCCTAGAGAAGATCTTTGCAAACTCATTGATCATAGGCTTGGAGACAATTATCCATATGATTCGGTCTACAAGGTAAGAACACTCATCTCTATCTAGCATTACTGTTGTTAGATTTTAAGTGCATATATTAATGGTTTGTTCTATGTAATATAGATGGCTCTGCTTGCAAAAGCGTGCACACAGGAAAATCCCAAGTTAAGACCAAATATGAGGTCAATTGTGGTTGCCTTAACCACTCTTTCATCTCCAACAGATGATGGGAATGTTGAACTTGATTCTTTCTAGTTTCTACCAAGATTTAGCTCCTTTGAACATAATTGTTACAAGCTGATCAGCCCGCGCTGGCGCTACAAGCGTTCTTTTTTCAGAGTCATTATTTATTACTCTAAACATATAAAAAAAATTATGTAAATATAAGAATTTCTTAAAAATGTAGTATTGTATTTAACATATGACACTTAATTAAAAACTAATATTCAATAGTCTCAAACACTGATTCTTGATTCTTTAAAAAATACATAACCTATGCAAAATATTAAAAATTTCGGCAGTAACATTATTATCTTATTCAGCTGCTTTTATCTTTGGTTATGAGGTCTTCCGCCTTTCTTTTGGTATTTTTTCTCAACTTGTTAATATTTGTAATACATGGAATATTGATCATACAAACATAATAAATTAACTATCAAGGGAATTATAGAGCAGTTCATTTTAAAAAACACTGATATAAACTCTTAATTTAATAAAAAAAACAATTTGGAAAATATAATCCAGAAAACAATTTGGTTTGGTGGTTAAATGAAGAGGAAAATTTGAAAGAAAAAAAAACATGCAAAAAGGAAGTGATTTATAGAAGAATTATTGGATTCAATTCTTTAAGCTTCTTCACTAACTAGGCCAATAGGCTAAAATCCTTAGATGGGCATATTTTAGGCCGGATTACAAAAAAGGGCTTAAGGAAAAGAAATGGTGAGACTAACTCAGGGCTTTTTTAATAATTTGGTAAGTGAGAAAAGACAGAAAAGGATAAAAAAAGTTCAAATGGAGCCTCCTCATCGATCCTCAAAAGGGGCCTTTGGTAAATTACGTGGGTGTTTCAATTAACATTTAGTATATACTAGTCTTCACCTCCATGTGCGTTGCACGCGATACATTGTGTTTAAATTAAATAAAAATTAAAATAATAATTGAAGTTAATTATAAATGAATCAAAGGAAATAATTTTATGTTTGCGTTCCTTTATTTAAAAACATTTTAAATTCTTGTTACTACCATGTAGAACAAGAAATTTCGGCCCAATAAGAATTTTATACGAATTTATTTTAAGAATTTATCCTTAAATTTATTAAATATTTTCTAAAGAAAATTAGTAGATAAATATGACACATGGTCTAACCAATCAGATTTCAATATCTAATGGTTTGACCAATCAGAATTAATCTGTGAGTCATCACCTGGAAATTGTCAAGGAAATTACCTGGAAGCTTCCCTAAAGCATCATCCACCGTTGGATTTTACTTTGCTTGCAAGTAAAGCAGATTTGCATTAAATGCAAAGGGAATTTCCTCCACTATATAAAGGGAGTCCCCAAAGCTATTTGACACACAATTCAGAAAGCAGAAAAGCTCTGAAGTATTTTCAGATGTTCTTATTTTGATCTTCACCAAAGCTTAAGAAATCATTATTTCGATCTTCACCAACACATTCGGAGGAGATTATTTTCGTTTGTTCAAGATCAAGTCATCGAGACCCATGAATTAAATTATCAATTCAAGATTGAGTCATCGAGACCCTTGAATTAAATTATCAATTCAAGACCAAGTCGTCAAAACCCTTGAATTAGATTGTCAATTCAAGACCAAGTCATTCGACCCTTGAATCAAATCAAATCAAACTCTCAAATTATCATCAAGTTCAAGATCAAGTCATTTGACTCTTGAAGCAGAATTTTGCAAAGGAGAAGAACCAGAGGACAACTTCTTATTATTAGAATTTCCAAAGATTGTACCCGCATTCATCAATCAATAAAATTATTATTTGGCTCCAATCTTTCTTGTCTTATTTTTAGACCTAGAAATTTTGTGTGTTACATATCAATGCACACTAAAAACTAAAACCATGTCAATCACAATAATTAAATTTTAAATAATTTTTTAACTTTTTTTTAGAATAAAGTATAGCGCTTCATTAGATAGTATCCGGATTACAAACACAAAAGGGTAGACTCTCATACCATACATGATCATCATTTAGACCATAGTCTAATTTAGATACCGATGTGACAAGAAATTTGCATCACGTTTTACATGAGCAAAGTTACACTGAAGAAAATAAGAAGACAAATCCAAAACATCATTGAGCAATCTTCCACCCTCCAATAAGATCCTCTACCTTTCGAAATATCTCTCATTGCCATGAGAGAACCAGTCTCGAACAAACGCCTTTCCACACCATATTGAATATAATTAATGATTATGCAACTTATTTTAACTTAATTAGTTCTTAAAAATATGAGTACTTAATGATTATACAACTTATTTTAACTTTTAAACCTTAAAGTAACGATGATAATATTGTTTATACCTCAATTTACAATTGAGGGTAATTTGGTCTTCACATAAATATTATTAAGATGTGTGGTCAAGATTTAATTAAAAATCCTGAAGAAACTTGGTTTCTGCACCACCCTAGTTCTGATAGAATTAGGAAAATCTTGTAATTAATTAATAAGGGCTGGAAATTATTAATTATTTATTAAATAATAATTATTTTTCAGAATAATTATTATTAATATTTCCTTCTATGCCGCCCCTACCTAGGGAAGTGGCATAGGAGATCATGCAAAAGCAGTTTCCTTTAATATTGTTGTCAACTAGGGAAGTGGCATAGGAGATCATGCAGAAGGAGTTTCCTTTAATATTTCCTTAAAGTAACGATGATAATATTGTTTATACCTCAATCTACAATTAAGGGTAAATTGGTCTTCACATAAATATTATTAAGATGTGTGGTCAAGATTTAATCAAAAATCCTGAGGAAACTTGGTTTCTGCACCACCCTAGTTCTGATAGAATTAGGAAAATCTTGTAATTAATTGATAAGGGCTGAAATTTATTAATTATTTATTAAATAATAATTATTTTTCAGAATAATTATTATTATTATTTCCTTCTGTGCCGCCCCTACCTAGGGAAATGGCATAGGAGATCATGCAGAAGCAGTTTCCTTTAATATTGTTCTAAATTAGGGAGGCAAGCAGTAAAAAAGGAAGTTGTTTACCATCTAACAATGAGATGGAAATTATCTCATGGACTCATACAATAAGGCCCAAATTCGTCTGCCATATAGAGGAGAGGCCGCGCCCTCTTCCCTCAGGAGAATTATTTTTCTCTTCCTGCAGGAAGGAGGTAGGGAGCTAAAGTTTGTCAGCAAAGAAAATAACTATCTACGTGAGAGAGGCATGAGATTTTTCAACCTCACACCTCCTCAACATAATCGACCTAACATGTTGGAGAAATCGTCTAGCCCTTTCTCTCTCCCCGGAAGGCAAAACTACAACTTTTGCATTTTGTTCAATTAAGGACAAAATGGTAAAATTGATCAATTGAAGAGGCTAGAGGCTGCGATTTCTACCAAGGAGCATACTGTGATGATCCTTGAGCCATGTAGATCATCTTGGTAAAATTTCACCTTATTCTGACATCGGTGTAAAAATTTATGCCCGATTTTCAATTAATGACATTTTGGGGAGTGAAACCAAGTTCACCATGAAGGAGAGTTCGAATTCACTTGGAATTTTTTCCATAGTCTTATGGAGATAATCTAAGCCTACTGGTGAAATTTTGGTTTTTTCCGACTTCGTTTGCAACTTTTGCATTCTTTCAAGTTAAGGACATATGACTTTCTCACCCCGGTTTAAGCCATTTTCTTAACTACGTAATATTTTCATAATTTGATGAGCTAAATATGACTAAGTATGAGTATTTCATGGCCTTGATGTTCAAAGTCCAAGTCCTGATGTCAGAAGGCCACTACTTAGTCAGATTAGTTGATTTCAGCACAAAAGAAGCAACGAAGGCATGCTGAAGTGTGATAGGAAGAAGGAAGAATCATCCATCAACCATTTAGGAGGAAGATTTCCATCTCCCATCCAGGGTAATGATGCCCTGACATCTTCTTTTCCCTCTCCCCAGTAGTTGGAAGCAATCAGAAGAAGAAGGAAGCTTCACTGCACCTTCCTGGAAGCTGTCATCTACCAAGGAGGGAAAACTCGCCTTCTTCAGCAAGTCAGGCCCATTAAATGCAAGGCCCATGCTGCCCCCTATAAAAAAGAAACCAACCCCAGAACTTCAAACAGATATCACTCATCTCAAAAACCAGCCCCTGAAGCTACAAATTTGCTCAGCGCAAAAAACCAAGCCCTGTGCTTATTTTCTCTCAAAAGCTTCGCGCTTTTTCCCTTATTCATCACGAGTTCTTACTCGTTCTTCAATATTTTCTTGTTTAGATCTTGTCTCCGGACACCCAAACACTCTTTTAGTGTTTTTCTCTTGTTTCAATCTTGTCTCCGGACATAAAAACACTGTACACGTGTTTCTCTCTTAGTAATAACAATCCGTTGTTATTTTTCTTTCAAATCCAGTTAAAGAGATCTCATAGGCGCCAATTCAGGAAGACATGTTGTTGTGGATCCAATGATTTAAATGCTCCGGTGTGACTTTGATCCAGTCCCCACAAATCGCTCTAATCTTTTAATCTGCTGCTCCGCGCACCAGATCCAGTTTTTACATCCTCTTTGTCATTTCAGCAAATTGACTGGCACGCCCTTATGCTGTCATAAAGAATTCTCCGTGAAAACTCTAACAAGAGATTTTTGGCGCAACATCTCTTTTTGGCACGCCCGGTGGGACACAACAACAGCTTGTCCTCCCTCTCTGGCGGCCTCAGCTCTCTTTTTCCCTCTACATAGTCGGCGATCCCCGACTCCTCTCCTCCAAGTCTCTCAGCAAGGTATCCGCCTCACTTAAGGTCCACACCAACACACTCCCCTCAACGCCTGAAGCAGGACAAGATAGCAGATCTCTCCTCCTTCAACGCCTCTAGGGTTTGCTTTCTTTACTTTTTCTTTTCTTTTTATTTACTTTTCCAGTTTCACTAAGTGGCAAACATGCCGCCAAAGGTTGATGAAGGAAGATCAAGTCATGGCATGCAAACCAGAAGCAAAGCCGTGGCTTATCCTTCACAATTGCCTTTAGACCCTAATTCAAATATCTTGCTGCAATACCTCACGAAAGCCATGAATGAAATTTCCTTGACACATGAACAAATGCAGCAAGTAAAGTAGTTTTTCTTATATGCCTAAACACAACTTCTGTTTCTTACATTAATGTTTTTCATGACCAAGTAAAGTAGTAAAGGGAAAAATGCATCAATGATTAATCAATGCCTTGTCATATTGGTCCACATTTTTGTTTGGCCAGTCCACGTGTACATTATCTCTTTGTTACTCACACCATGTAGGAAGCAGCAATCAATAAAATGAATATGCAGGCATCAAAGAATTTCTAACTGAGTTAAAGGTTTTAACACATGTTCATCACCCGAACCTGGTAACGCTCTCTTTTTAGTAAAGGTGAACTGAGTGCCATTATGTTCGCCTGTGAGCTAACAATAAACTGAAATTTAGGGTGACTTATATTTTAGTAATTGTTTTCCATTAACTAGAAAGCATTTCTTAATGTTGTTGAATATTCTGGGTGTGACATCAACAACCAAAGGCAAAGACTATTCATTTTAGCATGAGTCAGAAGATTGGTCTGTATTTACCTATGGCACAGTAAATCCATGCATTACTGCTGCTGTTACCCTCATGTTTCTTTAGTGTAAGTGATATGATACAAAGGATTGACTGAATTTTGTGGTTTCGTGTTGAAGTGGATTATCAATTGCAGTTGCGCAATGTACATAATGAAATATGTTAGTAGATTTTTTCCGTTTCCTTTCTTGACATTCATAGGCAATTGTGACCTTCTAAATTGTTATTTTGTCATTTATCTTTGAAGTAAAGACTAATGATGACATTCAATGCAGGTGCGATTACTTGGATACTGTGTTGAAGGTTCCCTTTTCCTAGTTTATGAATTCTTAGAAAATGGCAATATAAGTCACCTCTTGCGAGGCTCAAGTGAGATCTTTTATGCAGATATCATTTTTTATTGCATCGTCTTGGAGCAGTACTGATGGATTTGTGTTGTTTATTTCCAGGCAGGGAGCCACTTCCTTGGTCCTCTAGAGTGCAAATTGCCCTTGACTCAGCCAGAGGTCTTGAATACATCCATGAGCATACTGTCCCTGTTTACATTCACCGTGATATCAAATCAGCTAATATATTTATAGATAAAACCTTCCACGGAAAAGTTACTTGTTTAGTTTTTCTCATCATATAGACCGTTTGAAAGCTTATTGTCATTGTCATACCCGTCCCTAATTATTAAGTTCACTAGACTAAGATCATTATTTACTAAGGAATTAATTGTTGTAATGGAAGTCAAATTGAAACAATATAGAAATAATTAGCAATTTGAAAAGAAGGGTTGAATTGAAGGAGATACAAATTAGAGGACATATATTCTAAAAAGATATTTTTGGGGTTTTCATGAAGAAATGAAATTAGTTATGGCTAATTGAATATGAGAATATTATTAAGATTACAAGAAATTGAGAAATTATGAATTATGTGGATTAAATTATCAATATTAAATGATTGAAGGAAAAAGAAAGAAGGACTAAATTGAAAAGAGATTAATTATCAAGGGATATGTTAACAATTACACCCAACTTAAAAAAAGAAGAAGGAAATTCCATGACCACAAATAGTGGTCATACACTATATATATATATATATTAACCGGCCACACTCCCCAAAATTCATAAGAATTTTCTAGGCTTTTCTTCAACTTCTCCAAACTCTTCCTCCTCTTACTTGCATGTCTTGATTTCTTCATCCACCAACCATCAAATCTTATGATCTTATACTCAAATTAAAGCTTGTTCTAAGTCCTATCAAAGCCCCATAACAATCATATCATCTAGCCTCAAGGATTTCCTAAGGATGGACTTGAAGGAGCTAAGGTGATTGGTGGGAAAACTTTGAAGTTCAACCATCTTTGAGTAAGTGATTATCCTTTCTTGAAGTTAAGCTAGTTTTCATTGTTTAAGGCAATTTCTTAAGTTTAAATGCATGATGAGTTATTTAAGGTGCTTAGTTTGTAATGAGCATCATGTTGATTATTGGGTTGAGAAGTTTGAATTAGTGTAAACAAGAATTTGGTATCAGGAATTGTGATATAAGGGCTTCGGTTTTGGGGCTGTTTGAGGTAGTAAATGATATTGGAAAATTATGAAAATTAACATTCTTGTAGTTTATTGTATGTGGAACAAACTTTGTTTAGAAAGTTTTTGCTAATATCGTTTGGATTCTGAATTATAAGGCTCGGAATACTGTATCGCAGAATTGAGGTTCAAATTTGGAAATCTGACTTGGTGGTTGAATTTAAAATTGTTTTAGCTCGAATTTGAAGTGGCTTTCTAAATATCATTTTTAGCCTAATGAGTTAGCTTTCTAATGGTTTTGGAATCACTTGATTTGGATGTGTATTGTGGAAGTTATGCCTATTTTCCCAAAGTGTCGCCTTGCTGGAAATGAAAAACAGGGGAGTGTAGATTCATTTCGGGCAGCCTTCTTTCGAGAGACATAACTTTGTCTTAGAAAATCCAAATTGAGTCATTCTTGAGGCTAAATTGTAGGGTTTGGAGTCCTCTATAACTTTGTAGAAGAAATCAAGTTGAAATTCTAAAGGGAAATTAGTGAAAAATAGGCATTTTTGGGACTGCATGGTTGATTCTTGTTACAGCATGCCATTGAAAATGTTTGGGAATCAACTTGACATTTGAATAGGTTAGGAGCCGAATTTGATAAGGGTCCTCTAGGGGTGAATTTAAGTATATGGAACTATATTTCTAATGGATGTGGTTTCATTTTATTTGTTTGAGAATCGAGCTAGATATGAGTATTTTTGTAAAGTGTCGTCACGTTAGATTTTTGGTTGAAAATAGAGTTAGATTAGAATTTTAATATTACTAAGATTTCCTTTTAGGTCATGATCCCGAATCCAACCTAACCGGATTAAGGACTACGGCTCGTAAGTAATATCATCGTATTTTAAGAACATTTGAATTACCAAAATACCCGTGATGGACAAATGTACTATATTACCCCTGATTGGTAAAATTACGATTTTACCCCTATAATGAGGAAATTACCATTTTTACCCTAGAATTGGTACAATTACGACTTTGCCCCTAGAAGAGGATTTGACTTATCCAATCATACTAATCAAACTTGTAAGGTTAGAGAATCACCGTAACAGCCTTAAGATGTCTAAATCACAAATTTGCCCCTGATCGAGTAAAATTACAGTTTTGCCCCTAGATGCCGCTTTTGATTAGATAAGCTGTGGAAGTATTTGCGGACCTTGAAAATCGTATTAGAACCCTGTAAGACATATAGAGACACGTTTAACTCCTCAATATTAGACCGTGGGTCTGGGTTCCATACTTCTTGTCATTTTATTCCTTTGTATCTAACTGATTTGATATTTTCGTTTATATTTTAGTTTTATATTGGTATATTATCCTGGTTTAGACTGACAAACTTGGCTTTATTTCGGTTTATGAATTTTAATCTATGAGATTGGTTTTAACGGTTTTCTTGTGTTTGGTGCACTTCTCAATCAGACGGCCGAGGCGCTGATCGAGACACCAGTTAGGCTTACTGTGGATTCACCTTGGGGGGTAGTACGAGTCCCCTAAACCTAGTGAGTGGGCGTATCCTCAACGGAGAACCCGTTGAGGAAATGTTTTATTACTGTTTTTACATGAATGATTTATAAAATGTTTTGTATAGATAGTTTTGGGTGCATGAATGACCTGGTTTTGTTTAAAAAGAACTTGTTCAAGCATACGGGGACTTATGGGCGTAGCTCCCGGAGTACGTATGGCTTGTTGGTGGAGCGTCTCGGACGTAACCCAGCGCTGGTGTGTATGTTTTAACGGACCATGACTTTATTTTGGATCCACATGGTTCGTAGCTCCAGGCCCGACACGATATATTTATTCATCTACCGGTTCGACGTGTGCATGGGAGAGCTAAATTGGGTGTGCTGCGGCCACCACGCAGTACCGGACCCAAGCTAACGTCAGGGGAACGGGCTTGTTTGGACAAAAAGAGAAAAATGATGTTTTTTTTTAGTAATTATTTGATGATGACGAAAATGCCCCTGACGGTTCCAGAGGTTGACTCGGGCCAAGGTCACTCTGGATAGGTTTTATTGGCAGTCCCATTTGTTTTTATTCGTAAATGATGTAATTGATTTCTTGGACTTGTTTTATTGCTAACCAGGATTTTATAACTTGGTTTTCTTACCTGTTTTGGTTGTGAGTGCACCCCACCCTCTTCTGGTCCTCTTTTGAGGGTGGCTCACTCACTGGGTACATTTGTGTACTCACCCCCTCAAATTCTTGTTGTGTTTTCAGGGTAGTTAGGACTCAGCGGATTCTTGGACGGTCGAGTCGGTGGCGTAAGCTGTTATCATTGCTCATAGAGGTACTTCTCACTACATGACGGGTCCCACTGGCATTGTGTCTATTCATTCTCATTCCTCGTGCCTTGTTTCTTGTTTACTAACCCACTAATTGGATTTAACTTGGTTTCTAATTTATTAAAACACTTTTATTATTTTGGTTTTGACGATTCCGCATCTACTCTGATTTGAAAGGTTCAGTATTTTAAATTTATACTCAATTCATGTTTTCCATGTTTTTGATCTGGTATTGACGCTTCGTGTTGCTTTGGAGTGCGTGACCAGCCAGCACGTGTTTCAAGGTGACATGGCGGTTGTCCGTGTTCGACTTTCGGAGCGTAACAGTCATCACTGCGTCGAATCATTTTTATCTTTTAATGCAGGTTGCAGGTTTTGGTCTAACAAAACTGACAGAAGTTGGAAATGCATCACTGCCTACACGTATTGTTGGAACATTTGGTTACATGCCACCAGAGTAAGATGAATTTCATTCATTCTAATTTTGAGGCAATTGTCAACTCATTAGCTATTGGTGTTATGGATCATAGATAAGTGTCAAGAAGTGGCTACTCTGAAGTGTCCTATTGTCAGTAAGTTTATGACTAGAGAGGCCAATCATCCTGTAGAGTAGTTAGTTAGCAGCATGATAATTTAGCATCTTAAGTTTATATCTGGTGAGCTTTCATCAAATTCTATCAGATTGATGGGATTGTCTGAACTCTGAAACATAATTCCGTGGTCATGGTGGACATCATAATAGAGTATATATTAACATTCTACTACCACACTTCATGTTCTTAAAAGTTAAATATTGGTAACATCAAATAGTAATCCTTAATTTGGCAAAGAAGAGAAATACTAAATATACTAGGACATATTAAATACAA
>AWUE01017807.1:0-58017 GCA_001974825.2 Corchorus olitorius | reverse complement strand
GACTAAAAAGAAATATTGTTTTGTTGGCCAAATAAAAAAAGAATATTGTTCCTTAATAATAAATAAATCGGATCTTTAATATCTTTTATAATTTTAAAATTTTGTTTGACATTGATCTAATTTAATTTAATAAATCAACCACTAATGTTCAACAATTTTTTTTTGGTATAGTTCTATATATATAATAGTAATGTGTTGTATCTTATTCACTACAACTTTGTTAGTAATCTTAGACTTCTTTAATATCTTTTATAATTTTGAAATTTTGTTTGACATTGATCTAATTTAATTTAATAAATCAACCACTAATACTCAACTAATTTTTTTTGGTATAGTTTTATATATAATAATAATAATGTGTTGTATCTTATTCACTACAACTTTGTTAGTAATCTTAGACTTAAAAAATTAATAACATTCACCATTGATAAAGTTATTAAGCATGTAAGGTTGCTACATTTCTTGATATAATACTATAATTTAACTTTCTAATTAGTAAGCATATATGAGAAATTTGATAACCAAAATTGCTAAGAATGTAAGGTTATTAAATTAGTTGAAAGTTATCTAAAAAAAATCAGTTGAAAGTAGTATAATGCCTTTTTAATGATCATTATAGTTTTTTTTAACCTTAAATAAGATAATTACCTTTTTGCTATGTTATTTTAGATCACGTTGATTATTCATTAATTTGGTTGAGTTATAGCGAGATATCAATTTTAATTTTACTTCAACTTGCCAAAGATACGCATATATAGTATATAAATTATTTCTCTATCATCAAAAAAAAAAAGAAAGGACATATGAATTAGTAACTAGGAACCAATTTTGTACACCTAATTTTATACTTCCTTATGTTGCATTAAGTTTAGTTATAAGTTATAACCTTATATGGAAATTTGACTTACAGGTCCGGGTATGTTTGGTTGAATTGTGAGATTTTGGAGAAATATGATAATCAAAATTATAAAAAATGTAATAAGAAATATGATAATCAAAATCGCAAAAGATGTAAGGTTATTGAATTAGTGGATAGTACTATACCTCTTTTGTGATCATTATAGGTTTTTCAGTAACTTTTCAGAAAAAAATGGCAAATATTCACCATCGATGAATGTTTACTAATGTTATTTAAAAAATAAGGATTGGTAAATACAATTTTAATAACTTTTATAGCATTTTTAGTAAATTTAAGTAATAAAATTTGTAACACTTTATTGATGATAAAAGGTTACTAAAATTAATAAGGATGTAAGGTTCTTTCAATCTAGATAGTACTATAATGTTTTCCATAACCTTTTAAGTAATTAATCTTAAATAAGAAAATCAGTATTGTACGTATCTTTATAGTGCAAGGTCATTAAATTAGTTGATAGTACAATACATTTTTTATGATTATTATAGCTTTTTCGGTAACTTTTGAGGAAAAAATGGTAAATCTTCACCATTGATGAAAGTTTACTAATGTTATCAAGAATATAAGGATTGGTAAATACAATTTTAAAAACTTTTATAGCTTTTTTAGTAGATTACTCAAGTAATAATTAAATTGGTAACTTTCATTATTGATCATAAAAAGTTACTAAAATTAATAAGGATGTAAGATGACTTTTTTTTTGCTACAAAAGTACCAAAAAGTAAAAGAGATGGCAGTAACTACGGCCTCAGGATGCCAACCCCGATCCGGTCTTCAATAAGGATGTAAGATGACTTGAATTTAGATAGTACTATAATGTTTTTCGGCAAAAAAAAATATTAAGAATGTAAGGTTTGGTGAATACAATTTTAATAACTTTTTTAGCCTTTTTAGTAGATTACTTAAGTAATTAAATTGGTAACCTTCATTATTGATCATAAAAAGTTACTAAAATTAATAAGGATGTAAGATTATTTGAATATGGATAGTACTATAATGTTTTCATAACTTTTATAACCTTTTTTCCTCAAAAAAACTTTTATAACCTTTTAATTAAGTAATCTTAGATAAGAAAATTAATCAGCGACCAATATTACTAATAATGTAAGGTTATTAAAAATAATAGACTGTAAAATACCTTTTTGGAATTTGGATAACCAATACAAGTTTTTTAGTAATTTTAGGTAAGAGAATTGATAACTGTCTTATTACTTAAGTTACTAAGGATTTAAGGTTACTTAATTTTTATCGATAGCATCGTAGCCTTTTTAATAACCTCTAAAGGTTTTTTTTTGGGTTACTTATGTAAGAAAATCGATATTAATTACTCACTAAAGATGTAAGATATCAATTAAGAATATAATTAAGGTTGTTAAATTTGTTGATAGCATCATGCCTCGGTCCTAAAACATCTTTTTTAGGCATCTAATAAAAAAACATGTCACTCGATAAGGCTCGGTCCGAAAACGTCTTTTTTATGCATCTAATAAAGAACATGTCACTTGATATTTGATTAATAATAATATCTATGTAACAACACTGGATTAATTCTAACTAAATTTATCTAATTAAACATAAAAGTAGTAATAAAATGCAATAGATGTAACATAAAATCAAGAAAAAATATTGTAAGTTTCTTTACAACTTTGCCTTAATTGATGCTAAAAAATTTCAAAAGATTTAATTTGAGGTGAAAACGAATTAATTTTGCAAAAGAATATGAAATCCAAAAATAGAAGAAGAAAGAAAAATCGAGCTTTTTATATTCCAAAAACGATACTTGCTGCATTCGATTAAAAATAAAAAGTTGATTCTCATCCATTTCAAGAGCTTCATAGTTTGAAATTTTAGATAAGTTTCAATTGTTAAACCAATAAATATTTTTCCTACGTATCATGAATATTGGTGAGAAGTTCTTCAAAAAAAGATTTAGAAGAGAAAGAAAATAAGATGAAAAGAGAAAGGAAACAACCTTAAAAGTATTTATCATTATGGGTTAATTAGGATTAAGTGATTTTAATGGAATTTTTTTAGTACAAGTTAGCATTTGGCCTGGTGGTAGAAACTGGACTCTTAGTTCCAGCCTACCTAAACCAAGAGGTCTTAGGTTCAACTCTCACGAAATGTGAGTTTGTTTGTAATTTGTTTGTTTATTTGGTAGGTATGTAGTTTATTTATGGTATAGTTTCTAGTTTGGGTTGAATTCTCATTTAGATGTTTGGGTATAGAGATTTATTTGAATTGTAATGAGATTTCACTGGGTTTGTTTGTTGGGGAAGGGGTTTGTTGACTTTGTTTGTTGGGGAAGGGGTTTGTTGACTCATAGATTAACATTTCGGTATTGTAGCTGATCATGTAGCGGTGTACGGGTCTTCCTGTGCGTTTGTAATCCCAATCTCTTTAAGAAATGAAAATGATTCTTATCTCAAAAAAAGAATATAGTAGTAGCATTCAAAACTTATTTGATAGCGAACATTATGGTTATTTTGATATAATCTTAAATAGTTTTAAGTAAGAAAATTCATAAACTTTTGTTTATATATAAAAAGTTACTAAAATCATCCAAGAGCGCAATCAGGTTTGTAGAGAGTATTATAGCTATTTTAATACCTTTTATAATTTTTTTAGCAATTTTAGATTACAAGATTAATAAAATTCATAGTTGAAGAAAATTATTAAAAGTAATAAAAACATAAGGTTACTGAATTTGTTGATAGGACTATAGCTTTTTTTTGTTTTTTTTATAATCTTCACAAGTTTTTTTACTAATCTTAGATATGAAAATTATACTCCTCATTAAATTGATAAAATGCTACTAAATTTATTAAAGATGTTAGGTTACTAAATTACTTTATACTATAAAAATGTTTACAACCTTTATAACTTTTTTTAACAACCTTAAAGAAGAACATTGGCAAATGCCATTATTGATAAAAGGCTACTAAAATTACTAACAGTATAAGGTTAATTACTGAATTTATTGATAACATTCAAAAACCTTTGATAACTTAAATAGCTTTGTAATGAACATTTGATGAGGAAATTGATAATCTTATTCTTATTTTTTTTTTTTTGCATCAAAGATCGATAACCTTCTTAATTGATTAATGTTTAACTTTCGTTCTTAATAGCCTTGTAGTTTTTTTAGTAAATTCAAATAAGAAAATTGATAACCTTCCTTCATTATTGAAGATAACCATAATTGTATAATAATTTAAGTTTTTTTTTCGTTCAATGAGATTAATTATTTCAAATCTCTGTAAATTAAATGACCATATTTTAATGATTAATTAATCAAATTTATGAAAATGAAAAGTACGCATGTGTGGAATATATGATTTATCAATTATTAACATACTTGCAGCGCACGTGCTTTAACTAGTATATATATATATATATATATATTATATAAGTCTAAACTTCAAAAACCTTAACCTGAAATATCTAAAATACCCTTTTTAATTTTAAAATTTTAGTTATATTTTTAAGGGTTAATATGTAATCTAATATCCTTTTTTATTTTAAAATTACCATATTAAAAAAGTCTAAAATAATAACAATTATTTTAACCCTTAGGTGACAACTTTTGGTGTCAAGATAATAATTTGATATGACAACTTCTAGTGTCAATAATTTTCATGACAACTTCTGGTGTCAAGATAACAATATAATATGACAACTTCTGGTGTCAAGATAACAATATAATATGACAACTTCTGGTGTCAATAATTTCTATGACAACTTCTGGTGTCAATATAATTCTATGACAACTTCTGGTGTCAATATAATTTAATATGACAACTTCTGGTGTCAATTAAATTTTTTAAAAATAAAAATAAAGGAGTAGAAGTAGAAGATAATTTAAACAGAATAAAAATTGAAATTTAAAAAAATAAAAGATCTAACCTGAACAAAAGATCAAAATAGTTAGAGCTCTCGTGCTGATAACGTGTTATGAAATAACTAAAGAACAATAAGAACAAAGTAAGAACAGATGGAGAGAAAGAGAGAATTCTTATTACTCAGAGAATTGAGAATATAGAATGTGATGTTTACAAATGAACTGAGATAGCCTATTTATAGCTGAACCTCATAGCTGGAGATAACTCATAGATACAAGATAAATCAACATAATTAAATAATATCACTAATTATCTCCTGGATAAATGTTGCTGATAATCTTCTCTTTTTATCTCTGATAATTCTTTCCATTTATCACTTGATAATATCTAGCCAGATAAATGATGTGAAAGTCCATTTATCCATAACACTTTTTTCTTTTTAATCAAAAATCGATAGCCCTGTAGTTTTTTTAGTAAATTCAAATAAGAAAAGTGATAACCTTCCTTCATTATTGAAGATAACAATAAATGTAAATTTAACTTTTCTTTTGTTTGTTCAATGAGATTGATTACTTCAAATATTTGTAAACTAAATGATCACATTTTGATAATTAATAATCAAAATTTATGAAAATGAAAAGTACGTATCTATAGAATATAATTTTATTTCTTATTTTTCTTCGATTATTTGTATATTAGATTATCTAATTACAAAATAAATAAATTATTAAGTATTGTCATAGACTATATTTTGTTTGTAATTCTTTTGGTTTTTTTTTGTATTGGGTCTTTTTAATACCTAAAAATAATTATTAAATTTTAATTTTTTTAGTTATAACATATATGTACATAATACTTCATAAATTTATATTTACCTACGTCAAATACAAATTAATAATAATATAGAGGGATTAAAAATCTTTAATTAAAGGGATTGAAGTATGTTGACTTTGTTGGTGTTAACCTCTATAAATATTTTTGTAACATTAGAGTATTTTACACTCATAAATTTATCTATGAAGTAATGAGTTATTATACATATATATTAAAAATGAAATTTTAAAATTGAATTATTATTATTACAAAGTTTATACTTAAAATACAAATAACCAAAATAAAAATTTTATAGAAAATTTATACTTTTTGTTCGATTATAATATATATATATATATATATTAATTATAATCATCATAAATCAATTGTATAATTTATGAATTTAAATTGATATTATAAATTCGAGAATGCTACCAATGTGCATTGTATTATGGGATAGCCTAGCAAAGGTAGAATGTAAAACAATTGAAAGCTTGAACAAAGATTTCTTTATATTGATTTTTGCTTTATTAAATGTCAAAGGAAAATTATAGTATATTTTATTTAATATATAATTTATAAATTATTAACATACATGCTGCACGTGCTTTAACTAGTATATATATGCCTTTTTAGTAGGATTTTTGGCAGAGATGATATTAGCTCTGGAATTTTTAGAAAAACAGCAAACAAATGGTTTTCTTAATTAGCCCCATCCTTGGAAATTGGTATTCCTCTAGGGAGTGCTGCTATCTGCCTAAAAGTTTGTCTTTATGTGAAAATGGACCAATTGTTTTCTTGCTTGTTCACAGATATGCTCGACATGGTGATGTTTCTCCTAAAGTAGATGTATATGCCTTTGGGGTGGTACTCTATGAGGTTATTTCGGCTAAAGAAGCTATTGTCAAGGCAAATGGCCCTAATGTTGAATCGAAGAGTCTTGTTGCTCTGGTTAAGATTCTTCCATTCCCTCTACTCTAATTAGTTAAAAGCGGTTAGAGATGTCTTAAACTTCATAGATATGGCTTTTGTTAAATTTGAAATGTGATTTGAGTAAGAATGGCAAATTAAAATGTGAATGCGATTGAACAATTTTTTGAGCAAATTAGCTTTTGTTGTCCTGGTTCAACGGTTTTCATCAAACATTGACGCCACTGTGGGTTTTGCCTGTCTGAGAACTAATCCATTAGAGCCTAAGAAATAAGTATCCATGAGCATAGTTTAGTAAGCGTTTATCTTTCTGCAGTTTGAGGATGCTCTTAATGAGCCTGATCCAATAGAAGAGCTTTGCAAACTTGTTGATCCAAGGCTTGGAGACAATTTCCCACTTGACTCTGTGTTCAAGGTGAGAACAGTTGCTAGGATTTTCATTTAAGCAGTTTCAATATGATAAAGCTGAGGCTGTTGTAAATTAATATTGCAGATGGCTCAGCTTGCCAAAGCATGTACACAAGAAAACCCTCAACTGCGACCAAGTATGAGGTCTGCTGTGGTTGCCCTAATGACTCTTTCGTCCTAAACAAAGGATTGGGATGTTGGCTCATTCTATGAGATCCAAGCTCTTGTCAACCTTATGTCTGAACGGTAGAGTTCTTGATCATTTCCATTAAATTAAATTTTGAAAAAACACATGTTTTGCTTGATGTTCTCATAATGTTCAATGAAAATAAGATGAATGTAAATATATAGGAAAAATAATACTCCTTGTTCCCTTGTATGATAACAATAATAGCAGTATTACAGTTACTTTTAAATTTTACCATAAGCCTTCCTTATTTATTTCCGTGTATTTTTCCAACAATTAGAGTTTACAGAATCTATACATAAAAGCTTTCCCAAATCAAATCTCCCTTCTCTAAAATATGTATTCCTCATTTATTCTGCTCTGCTCCAACAGTCCACATAATAATGTTTATTTCATTCCCTCTATTCCATTCCGCGAACCAAACCTGCCCTTACAGTTGTGGAAAGTTGAAACATTCACGCTGTGGGCAGTTGACCTATTTGGCACACTGAACCCACATAGCCATTGAAAATTGGACTGGACAAAAAAGCAGTAGGAAAACTCACTAAGCTGCTTTGGAAACTTCTCTCTGCAAGTACTTTTCTTTGTGATATGCTATGCCACTTTTTCTATGGTTTGACCAACATATAATCATTATATATTAGCCATTGAAAAAATATTAAACTTTCTCTCGGCAAATACTTTTCTTTGTGATGCTATGCCACTGACCAGCATATAATCATATATATTAGCCATTGAAAAAATATTAATATTAAAGAACTTTTTTTCCAAGTTTATTTGTTATTGTAAAGAAATATGATTATTTGACTTCTGCCCGTGTTGAATATCTACCAAAGAGCCAAAGAGAAGAGTGAAGACTGAAGTGACTGCAATAGTGTAAAACCAATCATTAATGACATAAAAGTAAACGCTTAGAATATATGCACAAACCACAGAGAAATTCGTTTTAACCATGAAATTGAAGAACAGGGATTACTTGGCCATGAACAAAGAAGAAATTATGAGTCTACCATTACCAAGTCCAAGATTTTGTTTATGGATTCATTTCTTATTCTTCATCTCTGTTTCAATTACAGGAGTAGTGGAATCAAAATGCACCAAAGGCTGTGGCTTAGCATTAGCATCCTACTATACTTCAGCTGCTCAGCAGGCATAAACGTATCCTTCATATCAGAGGTTTTGTATTCTCAGCTTGTTCCAAATGGAGTGGTGGATCCTATCTTGGATTTCAACAAGGGAGTAGCTGGAATTGATTGGCTTGAAGCTCATACAAGGATCAACGTCCCCTTCCCTTGTGACTGCATCAATGGTGATTTCCTCGGCCATGTGTTTGAGTACGAGCTGAAGTCCGATGATACCTATGATAAAATCGCCAGTTTCTACTTTGCCAACTTGACCACGCCTGAGTGGTTGCAGCGGTTGAATATATATAGTGGCGTTAGTCTTCCTGATGGCAGTAAGGTCAACGTGACTGTCAATTGTTCATGTGGTGATGCTTCTGTTTCAAAGGATTACGGCTTGTTTATTACCTACCCACTTCGATCAGGGGAGACTCTGGATACTGTGTTGATTCAGACCAATCTTTCCAAGGATGTTGGAGAGTTAGTGCAGAGTTACAATGAGGGGGTGAATTTTAGCCGAGGGGATGGTTTGGTTTTTGTTCCAGGCAAAGGTAGATTTCTTTGTTTTGTTGCAAGTTTGATTTTGAAAGTTATTTTGGTGTTTTGTTGATTTTAGGCGTTTTAAGGTTCATGGCATAGCAAATCTAAATTACCCAACTCAGTGGTTATTTTAAGTGCATATTTGATATTATCTCTTGGCCTGAATTTGAGTAAGTGAAGTCGATCAATTCTGGTTATACAATGAAGTGCTGTCGTAACTGTTGTATTCGAACATTGCTTTGTTGTAATCTTTTCAAGTAATTGCTAAAAGCTGGATCTTCACTCTGCTCTCAACTCAACTTGCCTCACAAAAGTTTTACTTTATTTGCAGATGCAAGTGGCCGTTATCCACCCCTGAGCTCAAGGTAACTTTTATTTAATAACTAGTCTTCAAATGGTTTAGTTTATTAGTATATCATATTTTTTTCTTGCAGCTTAGCATCTTTCATTAATTATCATTCTTAATATAGTTTCCTTTCCTTCAATTTTGCAGCAAAGGTGGTTGCCTTGTCTGAATGTTGACTTTCTGAGGATTTAGCATCAAAGCTCTAAACTCAACGCTTGATCATCTATAAATGATATAATACTTTGAGCTCATATATTTCTTTTATATGTCGTCCTTTAGGAATATCTGGTAAGGTTATTGCTGGAATATCTTCAGGAGCAGTAGCTGGACTCCTACTGGCTGCAGGGGTTCTCTATTTTGGCTTAAAGCGGAAGCGGCTCTCAACATCCAAAATTCAACCTGCACAATCTAGGCATGGTATGTTTTCTCTGTCCCCTCACCCATTTTTCTGGTCCCCAATTTCCCAAACCATAAGGTTGTTTGATGATCCTAACTTTAATAATGCTGCAAAATTTTACTGCAAATCACATGTCATCCGTTTTCAAAGAATAGATGATTAATTAATAACTAGAACAAGTTTTCGGTGCCCATTAGTGCAAAGCAATATATCAGTAGATTTAGTTCTCCTTTCTGAATCCTCACTGAGTGCTTGGATTATCATCTCTGCCTGTTCCTGTCTAAATGGTTCAACATGTTTGATTAAGAAGCAATGCTACTTAAAGAATCATTGTGTTCTTTAATATCTTTTATTTGTATTGGGTTATTTTTCCTTTTAAAGAACAGAATCAGTACACCTCTCAAGTAAATGAAGTTGACATGATTCTTTTTTTTTTTTTGTTTTTGTCCGTTTGGTGTTGGTCCCCATTTCGATTGGTGGTGGGTGTTTAGCACAAAAAAGAAAAGCAAAGGGCCCTAAAGTCGCTTTCCTAGACAC
The DNA here is from genome assembly GCA_001974825.2 of Corchorus olitorius. Taxonomy (NCBI): domain Eukaryota; kingdom Viridiplantae; phylum Streptophyta; class Magnoliopsida; order Malvales; family Malvaceae; genus Corchorus; species Corchorus olitorius. The sequence goes on along the minus strand of AWUE01017807.1, from coordinate 47,980 downwards.
ATCAATTGAGTTCTCGTATGAAGAACTTGACCAAGCTACTAATAGTTTCAGTATGGCACACAAGATCGGTGAAGGGGGCTTTGGTGCTGTTTACTATGCAGAGCTACGAGGCGAGGTCAGTTATTGCACTAAATTGTTATTTTTAACTAGTAAACGGTTGAAGAATGTTCTGTATGTGACGTTTTGGGTTATATGCTTCATGAGTTTCAATTGCTTCTTGGCTGAGTTTCACAGAAGGACAGAACATGCCGCAAGCATTTTGTCATGTTCTTTTCTCTTTTTTACTTTCTCTGCAGAAAGTTGCAATCAAGAAGATGGATATGAAAGCATCAAAAGAATTTATAGCTGAACTAAGGGCTTTGACACACATTCATCATTTGAACCTGGTAATACACTTTCCTAGATGCAGCATTCGCAAATTCACAAGTAAAGGGATACTAGAACTTACCACTTTAAAAATGAAACCTCACAGACTTATACCTTTCATGCTTTCTACTAACAATAATCAAGAAAGTATAGATAATTATTCAGTTTTATTTTCAATGTAGGTTCAATTAATAGGATACTGTGTTCAAGGTTCTCTTTTCCTTGTCTATGAGTTAATTGAGAATGGCAATCTAAGCCAACATTTGCTTGGCTCAGGTAAGGATATACAACTCTGCAAATATGACAGCTATATTGGTAATGGCAATGAAACTGATGGATGTTATGTTGTCCATTCCCAGGGAACAAAGACCCACTTCCTTGGTCTACTCGCTTGCAAATTGCACTTGATTCGGCAAGAGGTCTTGAGTATATACACGACCATACAGTTCCTCGTTATATTCACCGCGACATCAAATCAGCCAATATATTGATAGGCAGAAACTTCCATGGCAAGGTAAAGGTTAAAATTTTCTATCAATCATTAGGATTTAGGTATACTTTCCTTGAAGTTTCTTCTATTTATGGTGCTAGCTATATCCCTTTTACTAAAGGTTGCAGACTTTGGATTGGCAAAAGCAAAACTGTCTTCTAAAGCTGGAAGTGAAGCATTGATACCCAGTCGCCTTGTTGGAACATTTGGATACTTGGCACCTGAGTAAGATAACATCTGAATTTAACTAAGGCAATGGCAAGCAAAATATATTTTTTTAATAAGGACTATAATGAGAACAGATCAATTCATATCTGGCATCTGATAACACATTAAGTTAATGAAATTTTCATTTTCATGGTTATGATGCAGGTATGCTCGACGTGGTGAAGCTTCGCCTAAAGTGGATGTCTATGCCTTTGGGGTAGTGCTCTGTGAGCTTATTTCTGCTAAACCAGCTATTGTCAAGACAAATGATTCTGAGATTGCAGCAAGGGCTCTTCTTAACCTGGTTAAATTTCTTTCAACCCTATTCTCCCACTAATGAAAAGTAATGAGAACAATCTCAAATACAAAGGAATTTTTAGATGTGTTCAAGCTTTATTGTGATTGAATTAGAACAAGAAACCTTGAAAATGCCCTTCTGCAAAATTTTTATTGATTCTCAAGCAATTCAGTAAAGCTTATTTTAACAATTGCCTATTTGGCTTACAATATACATTTGGTTGTGTAGTTTGGGAATGTTCTTAATCAACCTGATCCCAGAGAAGATCTTTGCAAACTCATTGATCCTAGGCTTGGAGACAATTATCCATATGACTCAGTCTACAAGGTATAAGAACAATTATCTCTATCTAGCATTAATGTTGTTAGATTTTAAGTGCATATATTAATGGTTTGTTCTATGTACTAATATAGATGGCTCTGCTTGCAAAAGCGTGCACGCAGGAGAATCCCAAGTTACGACCAAACATGAGGTCGATTGTGATTGCCTTAACCACTCTTTTATCTCCAACAGATAATGGGAATGTTGAACGTGTTCCTTTCTATGAAAATTTAGCTCGTTTGACTATAATTATTACAACCGGATCGGAGAGTGAACCGTTTGAGACTCCAAGTGTTGGGTTAAGTTGTTCAACATTCGGTCAATTGGGTCGATATATCAATTAATAGATGATATTTTATTTTTAATATATTGATTGTTGATATAATAATAGTTATTAAACTCGGATAGATCCGACAACAAACTGACATTCTCACAACGGATCAATTCCAGAAAAATATATGATAATCCCATTCGAGTTTTGAGCCATCAAGGTAATTGGTCCGACCTATGTTTTTTTAAACATTGCTTGTATGTTATACAACAATAAAGATTGCTATATTTTTCTTCCTCCAAAAAGAACTACTCTAGATGAGTGTAGCCGTTTAAACTTATCTTCATCAATAAATCATTGTATAAGGTGAATTCATAAAATCTTGTTGATATTATATCCCACTCATAGAAGAGTTTTACTTCGGTCATGCATAAATCATTTCTCAGTCTAAATTTTTGGCTTTAGATTCAGAACCATAACTAGCTCAATATAATTACATGAAATACTCCATTTTTTTTAATAAATATATTGCAAATATAATTGTTATGATTTCTTCCTCTTACGCGCTTCTCTCTCTCAAATCCCTCTTCCTGGAAGAGTACTCACCGGAACCCTAACCGGCGTTTTTACTCAATTTTCTTTGCTGCCCAAAATCCTTCATCTGCGACTCACAAAACATAAACCTTTCATTTTCTGATCAAAACTCTTTCGAACTCCACACAACAAATACCCTCCCAAATAGCCTCTGAATCCCCTGTTTTCGACGCTTTGTCCCTTTGTTTTTATCTCATTTATTGCCGACATAGATTCGATCATTAAAGTTACCCGTCCTTATCCCTTCCCAGCCTCATTTAAAACCCTAACCCCAATCAACTGGTAGCAGAAGCCATCATTTATTATATCCTCCTCTTTTGTTCAAGCTTTCTGCCAGAAATGCCTCGCTTCCCAAGCCTCGTGCAAGCTCTACCAATCAGGAGAAAGGGTTGTTCAGCTTTCGAAGAAGCGTAGCCGTAATTTCGACTGTTTTCAAGGACTGCCATTATTACAATCATGAAGAACGAGGAGACACTGAAGAGGAAGAGGCAGAGCCATCGCTTCTTTCCTTACTGGAAAACCCAAATCAATTCATTATATACCAAACAGAGATCCTACCAGAATCAACACAATCACAAGCCTTTAACCATCAACCAAAATCCAAAAAATTCCCCTTATCAAACCTGAGAACACATCCCTAACTGGAAAATCACCAAATCCAATGGTTCCACAAAGGATTACTAGAATACGCCTGATGAGAGAATGCAGCTGGTCCAACAGTGACTCATCATCAGAGGAAAGCGGGGATAGTGCTCAAAATGAACGCATGAATGTTCCGACCCCAGCACCACAGATGCGTCCAAGGAGAAGTCACGTGTTCAGTTTCTCCTCAGAGGGTTATGAATGCCTTGTGGGATTCCTTCTGGATGCAAGAAGATTCTCCACAGAATTCATACAAAACTATATCAACAGAGAGTGGGAGCTGAGGGGACGAGTGACTGTCCTTGGTAGAGATGACAACAGATTTCTTATTCACTACGAAAGAGAAATTGATAGGAGAGTAGGAGTGCATGCAAACCCCTGGGCGATAGATGGTGCAATCTTTGTTCAACAACCATGGAATCCTAATATTCCATTGGCACAAGCAAGGCTACCTAGAATAGCACTCTGGCTTCAGATATGGGACCTACCCTTTGAATATCAACAACCACTTGTGGCAAAAAGGATGGCCTTATCAGCAGGGGAGGTACTCCAAATTGACTGGGAAAATAAAAGGCCCAGGAACATCCGTTTCTTGAGAGTAAAAATCAGTGCAGACCTCACTGTTCCATTGGTGCCAGGCTGCACACTAGAGCGAGATGATGGCACTTCTCAATGGGTGAGATTCAGGTATGAGAGAATCCAAAAGTTCTGCCTAAACTGTGGGGAGATAGGCCATACACACAGAAACTGCATGAGCACTTTTGAGGAAGTGGAAAGAAGGATAAACAGAGGACTCAACAGAACCAGTCAGAGACATGGCCTCCCAATTGTGGTGGAAACGGATACTACTCACTTTTCAAATCAGATGAGAGCTTTCCTCACAAGGGCAAGCAGGAGAAACACAAGAATTGGATATGGACAAGTGTCAAGAGAGCAAATCACTGATGAGCAGATAAGGAGAACTGAAAGCAACTTTCAAGAAGCTTTAGCTAACATACAACGTCGACTGCATGGTCCATAACCGATGGTGACAGACCCGCCTCAAATAGAAAACCAAAATCAGCAACAAGGAAGAATACAAAGTCAGGAAGATGAAAGAAAGGAAAGCCAACACCAAGCACTGGTCCCACTTCAGAACTTTCATATGGGAGATATGCCAAATCAGCAGAATGATCATGCAAGGGGAAATTTGGTCCAGCAAAATGAGTAAGCCCAAACACAAGAAACCACACTTCAACTACCACAAGATGAAAATAGACTGGAGAATCGAGAGCAAGAAGGAGATGAACCGACTGAAGAAATACCAGATGAAAGCCAAGAGGTCGAACGACATTCCCCCCCACTTCGACTACAAGGGGAACAAAATCAGGTGGAGGCCTTAAGGGAACTTGCAGAGAGCCTACCTAACTTGGAGGAAAGTAATACAAATACTTTCCACAGGGATCTGGACCAGCGTATTGAAAGGCTTCAAGGAGAACTAAGCCAGCTGATGCAGAGGCACCCAAACCAACCGAGTCCTCTAATTGATGGGAACCACCAGGAGCAGTACCCTTTAAGTCCCATTAATGACCCTGTGGCTGAATTCCACAATTCTGTGGAGAGAATACAGAGGATCCATGCAAGGTATGAGGGGGATTTCCAAAAGCAAGCGGACTACGATGACATGATGTTTGCTGTTGCAAGGGAGCAGTCCAGGTTCGAGCACATATGCCAAGAAATCATTAGGCAGAGTGATTATATGCTGAGTGGACTCCAAATGCGTAAGCTTAACACACCTTATGTGCAAAGCTGTGAACCCAGATGGGTTAATGTACCTGGAGCAGGAACAATGTTTACAAATGCCAGGCTAGTTCTAGAGGATGAAAATCAAGCAGAAAGCAGCACAATGGCAGAAAGAAGATACAAGGAAACTGCTGAGTTTCAGATGAACTTACTGCTAAATGGAGAGAGTGGTGATAGCTTAAGGCTAGTTGGAGATGGGATGTATAACTTTCAAGTGCAAGATGCCACCAACAATCTGTACCCAATCCAGGAAGGCAATGAGGAACAATCTCAACCTCAAGAGATCACACATCAGCAAGAGGATGATAGAGAAGTTGTGCTAACTCCAGGCTATAAATGCACAGTCAGTGAAGAGGATTTTGTATCTGCCTTCTTAAAGGACTCTCCAAACGATGAGGAACCTGGAAATAACGACAAGGACCAAGAACAACAAGATAGAAAATGAAAGAGAATCAGAATGGATGAGAGCCACAGCGACACTGATTCGGAGGATGGGAGAAGAATCCGCCAGAGACTCCAGAATTTGGATGTGAATGAAATGGTGGCTTTAATGGAGAGACAATGCCAAGGTGCTGTGAGAATCAGAAATGGTGAAAACAATGAGCTCGGGTTGAGGCAAGTTGTCCCACAACGACCTCCCAAATCACCATGAGTATACTAAGCTGGAACGTTAGAGGTATCCATAAGCTTCTAACGATTCAACATGGTAGGGAACTTAGTGCTAAATTCAACCCCTGGCTCTTCTATATTATGGAGACCAAAGCCTCTGTAGATAATGTAATAAAGCTCACTAGGAGCTGGGGATTCCAAAATTATGTAGGTACTTCAGCTTTAGGTAGGAGTGGTGGAACCTGTTTACTTTGGAAAGATCATGTAAAAGTATCCTCCTATTTAGTAAATAAGAATTTTATTTTGCTGTACTGGATCTCTGGTAACATTAAAAGCTGGGTTACTTGTTTCTATGGTAACCCTGAGCTCCAAAATAGGAAACAAGTGTGGGATCAGCTGATTGAAATTAGCCTCAATATCCCCAAAGATGAAGAATGGATCATCTTAGGGGATTTCAACCAAGTTCTCAACAATGGTGATAAGCTATCAAATACCTCATCTCAAATTAGGGGAGCGGATGATCTGCAAAAATGCCTGGATATTTGTAGTCTAGCTGAGGTCCCCAATAAGGGCCTTCATTTCACTTGGTCTAACAGAAGGGATCCAGACCAGTGTACATGGGAGCGTTTGGATAGAGCTTTTCGCAAATGCAAATTGGTTTTAAAATTTGGCAATGCTGTAATCACAAATCTACCAATCACAGCATCGGACCATAGCCCACTGCTTCTCCAATTTGACAAGCAAGATGGATTCAGGAGGAGACCATATAGATTTGAGATGATGTGGTCAACAAATGAACGCTGCGAGGAGGTGATCAAAGAAAGTTGGAATCAGGAGGTGGTTGGCTCAGATGCATACAGATTAGTGCAGAAGATTAAGATAACAAGAGATGAACTGAAACGATGGAACAAAACAGAGTTTGGGAACATCTTTCAAAGAAAACAGGCACTAGAGAAGGAGCTTGAAGAGATTCAAACAAACATTGAGAGGGCAGAAAATCAAATGAAGGAACCCCTAAAAAAAAGAGCTGGAGGAATTACTGGAGCAGGAGCAGATCATGTGGATGCAAAAATCAAGAACAAACTGGATAGTACAAGGAGACAGGAATACAAAGTTCTTTCACACTATAACCAAAAGAAGAAGGACAAAGAACAGGATCACTACACTTAAAAGAAGAAATGGCCAAAAATTGGAAGATCCAAAGGAGATAGAGGAAGAATTCTTAAACTACTTTAAGGAAGTCTTCTCAACACAAGGTGATGCAACTGAAGACCAGATTAAATATGAAATGGAAGATCTCCAGATTCCACAACTCACTGATCGGCACCATGAAATTCTGGAGAGGCCTTTCAGTCGAGAAGAGATCAAAAAGACAGTTTTCCAGATGGGACCTTTTAAGGCTCTAGGTATTGATGGTAAACCGGCCTTTTTCTTTCAAAAATACTGGTATATTGTGGGGGATGATACGACTGCAGCTGTCTTGGCTTTCCTGAGATCAGGATTTGTCCTAAAAGAGTTTAACAGAACGATTATTACCCTAATTCCCAAGATCAACAACCCAGAAATGGTGAATGATTTTAGGCCTATTAGCCTCTGTACGGTAATTTACAAAATTGCCTCTAAAGTGTTGGTTAACAGACTTAAGCATTGCCTCCATCAAGTCATTATCCCACTGCAAGCAGCCTTCATCCACGGGAGATCTATTCATGACAATGTGACCATTGACGCGGAGATCATCAACACAGTGCTCAAGAAAAAGAAAGGAAAAGGAATTTTAGGAGCTCTAAAACTGGACATGAACAAAGCTTATGATAGACTTAGTTGGACTTTTATTAGAGTTATTCTTGAGAAGATGGGTTTCAGCACACATTGGATTCAGATTATAATGAAATGTGTGGAAACTGTGTCGTACCAATTTCTTATCAATGGAGGCACCTCTGCAAGATTCAATCCAGAAAAGGGACTGAGACAAGGAGACCCTATTTCACCTTATATCTTCATTATGTGCCAAAATGTCTTCTCACTCATGATGCTCAGAGCACAAGAGAGGGGAGAAATACAAGGAGTCAAGATTGCTAGAAAGGCTGACCCCATTAATCATCTAATGTTTGCAGATGATACTTTTCTTTTCTTCAAGGTTACAGTTCAATCATGCCGAAAGGTAAAACAAGTCATCAAAAGATATTGTTTCATCTCAGGACAAAGAGTTAATGAACAGAAATCAGAGCTTCTCTTAAGTGCAAATTGCAATGGAAGACAAAAGAGATGGTTTAAAGGGATCATTGGAATGAGCCTAGCCCAAAGACCAGGAAAATACCTTGGAATGAATATGGGGTTGTTAAGGAGATGGAAAGCCTTCTTCGCACCACTCTTGGAAAAACTTCAGAAGAAGTTGGAAAGCTGGAAAGCTCAACTTCTATCCCAGGCACGGAGACAAACCCTTATCCAATCAACTCTATCAAGCATGGCAAACTATCAGTTGGCAGTTTTTAAATCACCAAAGCATATTTGTGAGAGGATGGATAAAACAGTAAGGAATTTCTGGTGGGGGCATGATGACATAGTAAGAAATATGCACTTAATGAAGTGGGAGGATCTATGTAAACCAAAAGGAGCAGGGGGACTGGGTTTCAGGAAAACAGAAGATATGAACAGAGCGCTGCTTGCCAAGTAGGCTTGGAAAATCATAGAATCCCCTCAAGAACTTATGCCTAAGCTTATGCTTGCAAAATACTGCCAAGTAAGGTGTTTTGAACAAGTGCAAGGAAAATAAGGAGATTCCTGGATATGGAGAAGTATATTGGAAGGCAGGAATGTATGCATCAAAGGAGTAGACATACAAACATATGGAGGAGATAAAGCTGTTCATCTAAAACGGCCAACTAAAGCAAAGATTCCAATGCACCCCGAACATCCAACAAGCCATAACTGCACAAAATCTTAAATGCCCTTTTAATCAACAATGGGTGGGATGGCTGCTGGATGGACTACTTCAGCAAAATCACAAAGAAGAACTCCTATCGAGGGACAACTCCATATTTGGACGGGAGGACAGAGTGGTGTGGAAGGAAAGCTTCAATGGCAGATTCACAGTGAAAGGAGCATATCGTCTGATTTTGAGAGACACTAGAAGGGAGAGGCTTGGTTTTGACAACCAAAAACAATGATTCAATTTTATGGAATCTGAAACTACCAAGAAAAATTATTGTATTCCTATGGAAGGTATGCAATAACTGCCTTCCAACTATGGAAGAATTGCAGAGAAGAGGTTTGTCAGTGGATAACATGTGCAGACTGTGTGGAACACATGAGGAAACCTTAAACCACCTTTTTTGGTATTGTGATTTTGCAAGAGCGATTTGGTTTGGAACGGACTTAGGATTAAGAACCTATCTGTTTGAGGAGACCAATATAAGACAATGGATAATGAAATGGCTGTAAGGTGATCAAAAGATGAATGAGCAAGGAAGGGTGTTTTCAGTTACCTTTGCAACATGCATGTGGTCTATATGGCTTCAACGAAATGAGGTCTGCTTCAAAGGAGCAATTCCCAATCCTGATGCCACATTAAGGAGAGCGAAGTATCATATATAATGGAACCTGGTAGCTTTTGAATCTCAACCACAGAGAAACCCTCCGAGTACCATGAGACAAGCAGAAATGGAGTATGATCACTATGGTCTACCACAAATGGCGAGGGACGAATGGATGGTTTTTGTACAGATGAGAAGAGCACAACAGATGAACAAATATGGAATGTCGATTATAGCAAGGAACTGGAACGGCGATGCCATAGTCATAGTACGCAGCATGGAAGCAATTAACAAAACAACAACCAAGAGCAAGTTTATTAGAATGGCACTTCAGAGACTTATCAACAACGGGGTGAACAAAATCTGGATGGAAGCTAGAGACAAGAAGTGGATGACAATCATCAGAGGAAGAAATGTAGTTCACTGGAAGCAACAACCAGTCAAGGATGACATTGGAGAAATCACTCAAAGGTTCAAGAGTATCAGATTCTTCAAGGGGTCACATCCTCTAGCGAAAGAAGCTGGATCACTTGCCCAAGAAGCTGCCCGAACGAGAACAGCTCTCTCCTGGCCGTAGATGTTTTTTGGACTAATGTGGCTTAATTGTATTTGGTTGGTATCAAGAAAAAAAAAAATCTCCTCTTGTCCTCTATAGTTACCAAAAGAAAATTACATATAATTATTATGTTCTTTGATTCAATTGTCAATTGGTTTGTGCTACCCAACCATGGAGGATAGATGCCCTCCCTTAGTCCCTTTGTCTAAAAGCCGTGCGGCTGGCTGATGTTTCTCGCTGAGCCTCGGCAAATGCTCTAGACTAGGTGGGTATATAGTTATTATGTTCATTAACTTATTAAGTTTACACATGAAGGTTACATGCTTTTTTTGGAGACTAAATCATAGTGTTCAAATGCTTCTTATTTTTTCATATAAAAGATGTTCCTATTTCTTTTTCTTATGTAAAGAGAACATTGATTTCTTTTATTTGTAAATTGTACTAATATGTAAATTTTTTTCACCAAAAAATGATATGTAATTTTTTTTTATATAAGCACATTTTTATACATTAATCTCACAAATTTTAATCTTTAAAAGTAATAATGAACTAATTAATATATAGAATAATTATCCAATCCCATGTACTTAATTCCACAAGTATAGAGTTCAAAAAATTGATGAGTGTAATTTTTAAATTTTTTTAATAATAACCATTACTTAATTAATAATAATAATTTAGTAATGAAGCTTTTTTACCTCGTTTGTGAAATCAAAAATTTTTAGGTTGTTCAAAATTTTATACTGCTAAGAATTTAGAATGTACAAAAAAGAAAAATAGTATTAATGGATTATTAAAAATTGAAAAGCACTTGCCTGTATTTTGTGCTTTTTTTTTTTTGATACCACTGTATTTTGTGCTTTGTGTGTGGTGGCCTGGTGGGTTATCATATTTCCACATATATATATATGATCCAAGAAGTCCACGAAAAGGCCCAACAACGCCAAACCCTAGAATTCCTTGTAGAGCGAGCGCTTCCTCTTCAAAAGGTTTTGCTCCAAAGCTCCCAGACCCTAGCGCCGCATCTCCTCTCCACTGCAACCATGGTAATTTTCCCTCGTCTAATCTTTCACTCTTACTCTTCTTTTTTGATTTCAGCGATTTTTTCAACGTTATTTCATTTTTTAGCTCCTTTTCGTGTTTTCCTTCCTACGTTTAATCAGTATATATTAATCTGATTCTGGCTCCTTGTTGTTTAGGTTCTCCAAAACGACATTGATTTGTTGAATCCCCCAGCAGAGCTTGAGAAGAAGAAGCACAAGCTCAAGCGTCTCGTTCAGTCTCCCAACTCCTTCTTCATGGTAATACATACATATGTTATTCTAGCGCTTAACGTTTCTTTCTCTCCTTTCACATCGTGATTTGTTATATATGGTGGATTAACTGTTTTTTTCCTTTTTTTTTGTTTTTCTCTCAAGGATGTAAAATGCCAGGGCTGCTTCAACATGTAAGTTTATGTTGGATCTTATTTCTTGTATTTTTAAATTTATATGAATATATAAATTCCATTTCTTAATTTTGGGTCTGTGTTTTCTTTGCAGAACGACCGTATTCAGCCACTCTCAGACCGTTGTGGTTTGTGGTAACTGCCAGACAGTTCTATGCCAGCCCACCGGTGGTAGAGCCAGACTCACCGAGGGATGCTCTTTCAGGAAAAAGGGTGACTAAATCTGATGTCTCTACGGTGGAGGAAGAAGAGTTTTTGTATGTTCCCATTTTGGGTATCCTTTTGATGTGTTAAAATGTCTTAATTTAAGTAGTAACATCAAGGATTTAGAAAGACTATATTTTACTTTTATTGTTCTTTATGTAGTGGATATGGTTTTTGTCTTAATGAATGTTCTGAGTTGAATTTGATCAGTTTTGCTGATTTTGATATGAATATAAGTATCTCTGTTGGCTGTGGTCTGGTTTAGCTTAAATTTGTTTCTACTTATTTTGGTGATGTATTGATTCTGATTGTGCGGCTGATTTTATCATCGATAGATGTTGGGGATTTAGCTTGGTTAGAGAACAAAGTTACTTATTGAATGGATTATAGCATTTTTGGGGTTTTCGTGTTCAATAATGATGCACCGAAAGTGCAAAAGGTTTCTTGGCCTTAATTATTCCTTGATACTTCTTTGAATCACATTTTAGCTTATTGCTGTATGAAAAGTAGCATATTGGATTGATTTTAGAGCTGTTTCTTCTAGCTCCAGTTTCATTAGGATCTCATGCCTGATACATTTGGTCATGCTAGAAGTAGCCAAGTATTTCTACTTTTAAATGGTTGAGCTTGTTTTAGGCATTTTGTAGTATTCCATTCAATGTATCCCATTTAGGGAGATGACATGGGTTATTCCTAGCATTATAGTCATTGGTGGAGCATGAAAAGTTTGATATCTGCTGTTATCTCTTGAGTTTGATATGAGTCTTATCCGTACATCTACTTCTTTCACTTCCATGGATAATAACACTATATTAAACAGTTGAAGCAAGTTCATTTTCTTATTATTGTTTTGGTTGTATATCTCTGAGCTTATAGGGGCATTAGTTGCGTAATATCTTCGCTTCCGGGGTGAGCTTCATAAAGTAGTAGTACATACCTCTATCTGCACTAATAACATGTTAGGCGAGCGTGAGTTCATGACAGAGTTAGTTCCATCGTCTAGCGTTTGGCATTGATTAGGAAGAACTATTAAGTTATATAGTTGTTTCAAGAGGATCTGGGTAAACAATGCAACTCTAGTCAATATTTGATTCTAGTCTCAGTTTGATCAATTTGCTAGCAACTGTGTGTGGGATGTTTGACTTAAATGATTGCGTTTTGTTGAGAAAAGTAAGGAATGAATAATTGGAGGTGAATGGCAATCAAAACTAGCATATGATTTTTGCTTGTATGCATATATAATAATATAATAATAATGTGTCACCAGAAAACAGTAATTGAATCAGATGGCAAATGCCACTAAATGGTGCTAAAAGGAAAATAAGAGGCCGGTTTTCATTAGAAGTTTTTTTGGCAAAGCAGTCAATATTGTTGTAGTCACGACTGCTTTAGAATATCATGAGTTGCTCGATTCATGTCGACCTTTTTTTTCCTATAGCTGGAAAATATCAAAATTGTCAACTTCTCAGTATGATTTTTTTTTTTTAAAAAGCATCAACCCAAAAAACAAGCTGAAACGAATCAAGATTATAACCAAATTAATTCGATTAACTGCTGAAAGAGATATCCTTCCTCCCCCCCCCCCCCCCCCCCGAAAAAAAAAAAAAAGAAAGAAAAACTGTGCTGAAAGAGATGTCATAGACTACTATACTTCGCTTAATTTGGCTGTTTTGGCTAACTAAAGCTTTTAATAAAAGAAGAGGGGCATTCCATCCATTTTGATCCGCAACCGCAATTACAGCAAAAATTGTAACTCCTACACAACAACAATAATATAATTAGATATTTTTTGATCAAATATCATGACACAAATATGTAGTCAATAATAATTAGGAAGAAATATCGACATGCAGTGCACCCATAAATATATGACTCAGTAAATCTCCTCTTCAAGATTCAAAGCTTAAGCTTGAAAGCATAGGTTAAACGTTTGTTTTTTTTTTTTGGTACATTAAAGTTTGCTCTAGGTTATCTCATCTCCAAGATAGATTATATCCATTCGAGATTTACCCAGATTTATTGGACTTTCCTTTTCCCTACAAGAGGGTGTGGAGGCTCGAAACCAGTGCCTTCCGCCACACTTTTGAAAACACAAAATTCCATATATATACACTATATATCTACTAGCTAGTAACATGTACAATCAACGAAAAGATTAAGATTTTCAAACATGGACGTCCGGATTTAACAAATTTGATTATCCAAGGGTGCAAAAGTGGTACGCCCTTCCCTAGAAATTATGTGTTACCAAAATCATGATTAACTCTAATAATTATCTTGAATTAATTATAGAATTGATTGAATGAAGAAATAATTAAGAGTGAAACTCACCAGCAGCAAGCAGCAAGCATCAATCAAAGTAGTAGGAATAATTTGTTAATTTTCGAAATCAAGAGGAGGAGTTTGGGAGCACGTGACAGCTGTGGCCCATCTATCAATCACCTCATCCGGCAACAAAAATTGACATGTTTTAGGAGTTATAAAACATGCACAACCAGACTCGGGACATGGAATCTTAATCATGTTTTCCTTCATACTCTTTGCTATATGTTGGCGAGTGCAGTCAGGGCAGAAACAGTGTTTGCATCGCTTCACTGTGAACATCCACTGGATTGGTGAATAATCCTGGCAAATCTTACAATACCCTAGACCCTTCAGTTTTGATTTTGGCTTCATCTCAACCAACGATTCCTGGAATATTACTTTCTCTTTCTCTTTACAATTCCTCCTCAGCATCATCGCCATTGTAGGACTTCTTTTATAATACACATCGTTGTGTGGACCTAATCTTCTCGACATTAATCTCTCTTCTGATTCCCTTGGCGACATGATTAATTGGAATTTTTTTTTTCTGTTTCGTTGAGAAAATTAAAGTAAATTTGGGATTATATAGTGGTCATTCTAAACCCTGAACCCTAAATAAAATCATCGGCAAATCTTAATTTGATTAGGACCTATACGCAAATCCAAATTCGATTAAGATTACAACCAAAATCAGGCTTGTAAGTCTATGGGCTTTGTACATAATTAGGCTTTGCCTGCCATAGTAGTTGTATATTGGGTCGGGCTGCTGGATAGATCTTTGGGCTTGACCCAGTTTGTATCGGGCCTTGGATAAGATCTTCTAAGGTTTGTTTTTTTGTATTTTCTATTGGAATTTCATGCAATTTTGAAAACTACTAGTCTCCACTTCCACGTGCATTGCACGTGATACTCGTGTTTAAATTAAATGAAAATTAAAATAATAATTGAAATTAATTATATATGTAGAGCTGTCAAAATCTGATCCGAACTCGATAACTCATCCAATCCGACATAACCCGATTTGACCAAAAAAAGTAAACGACCCAAACCCGTCCTACTCAGACAGGACAAACCCGTATATACAGTTTGCTAAACTTCACCAGTAGTTAAAAAATTCAAAACTGATCCAATTGACCTGAATTTAGACCCGAAAAATCCAAAACCTAAATGACCCGAGTTCAAAACTCGAATCCGCCTGATCCAAGACCTAGTAGACCTAAACCTAGATGAGCCAAAACCCGAATGACTCGAGAAAATTACCTGACTCATTTGACTTAGAACCAAATTTAAACTACCAATACACACTACAAAAATAGAAAAACAAAGTCAATCACAATAATTAGATTTTAAATAAATTTTTAACTTAATTTGTTAAAAAATTTGAATAGTTAATGATTAGCCAACTTATTTTAACTTTTAAACTTGATAATAATACTTTTATTAGTTTATATAATAATTGAAATGTATCCATAACTACCAAAAAAAACTTCAATTTTAAAAGTAAAATGGTAAAAAATAAAATATTTTTTAAAAATATTCAATTTAATCGAATAAAAATAGAGTTTTTAGCAGAATAACTGTAAAACTTTATTTCTAAAAAATTGTAAAAGAATATATTTTAAAAATTCTAATATATCTAAGTTTTTTTAATTAAAATAGTAAAATGATAACAACAAAATAGTTATAAGGATATTAGATTTAATTAAATAAAAATAGAGTTTTTAGTTGAGTAAAACTATAAAAGTATATTTAAAATTTTCTAATACATCTAAGTTTTTTTAATTAAAATAGTAAAATGGTAAACATGATATAGCTATAAGAATGTTTTAATTATACAACAAGTTTTTATCAAGCAAAAAATTAATTATAAGTCAAATAAAATAATTGCAAATTAGGGAAATAATAAATTTTAAAAAATAATTATAAAATATTGAATTTAATTAAATGAAAATAGAAGTTTTAGTAGAATAAAACTGTATATTTTGAAAAAAATAGTAAAATGGTAAAAATAAAGTAATTATAAAGATATTAAATTTAATTGAATAAAAATAGAGTTTTTAGTAGAATAAAACTATATTAGTTAAGTAATGGCATTTAAGAGATATGTCTGAAAAATAAGGGTATAATGGTTGATTCAATTAGAAAAATAAGGGTATAATAGTCGATTCAAAAGTTTTACAAAACTCGTTCTTTTATATATAGTATAGATTATTCCTTTCTTTGCTTCTTTTCCTTCTTTCTAGTCTTAGTAAGAAATTATGACACTTCCAATGTAGTTACAAAAACGAACATATGCAATTAGATAGATATTAGGATTATGACTACATTACTTAATTAATTACTTAATTATAAGATATGTGTCATCTTTCTAATTAAGGATATGCACGGTCGGCAGTTTTGAAGGTAGAATGATATGGGGACTGCTCAAAACAGAATTCAAATGAGATTGAATGAGTTGTTAGAAAAACATAATTTTTATTCAAGTGCTTAAATTGATTTTAAACACCCAAAATTCACAAGAATGGTAGAAATTGAAGTTTTTGGATTCTATTTAGGGAGTAACTAACTAAATACTTCAAGAAAATAAAAAGTTGAAGTACACGGACTCAATATGATGTAGGATACATATTTCACCACCTACAAGTTGAAACGGTTCGAAGCTCACCACCAATTAAACCAAATAGATACATATACACCACTAGATGATTTAAAAGGATACAAAAACTTATTGATTCCAAAATCAAATTGAGATATAGAAATTCACCACTCAAAGTGATATAGGAAGTGCTATGTAAACCTAGATAAGGTTACAAGCTTGAACAAGAGTTCAAAATCACAAAATTCAAGTCTAAAGAGTACAACACATTCAAAGGCTTATGTATAGCCTATTTGGAGCTAAACACACTTCACTAGAGCTAATTAAACTAGTTTAGCAAACTGAAATTATAAACTAATCAAAATAGCCTCTAAATTGGCTAAAAATGCAAACTAGTTCATAAAAAGAAATCTGAAATAGGTTGGGATTGTGGGCAGCCGAAATTGCAATTCCAAAGCTCCAAATGATGATGTTCCTTCATACTTTGCGGCTCATTAATACTTGCTCAATTTTCCTTCCAATCCCATGCAAGAACTTCACACCAAGGAAAGCTAAGCCATGTGGACTTGTTGACTTGACATGCCACTTCATGATTGGTGACACTTGGCACCTCCTTGCTTACGTGGGGTGTTGCTTGCTTGTAGCTTATGTGGCCGCCTTGATCCCACTCAACTTGCCATGTAGACAAAGCAAACTGCTTGCTTGAGCTACTTTCATCAAAACAATGCCTTGTAGGTGTTGAGACACTCCCGTGTCATTCTCCTCCGGTTGAAAAAGAAAAATGGCTTCCTCTTCAAGATGGGACATCGCATGGGCAAACTCTTCTATTAAGGGAACCACCAAAGGATGGAAATCCATGACTTGATTTTCATTTTCTTCACGCAGTACCACGGAAAATGCTATTGGCTCCTTGTTCATTTATTGAGCAAACTCCTTTTGGGTTATGGACAAACTCTCTTTATTTGGTGTAGGCATAAGACTCGGTTTCAAGGGTGCAAGGATTATCTCTTGGCCAAAATGTCTACTTAAAGAGCCGCCATGAGCTTTTTCCAATATTGCTAACCTCAAGGAACAATTGGGAACACAAAGACGATTAGCAAAAAAGAGAAATCCATCAATGATAGAAAATTTCTTACTTAGACCATTTTGGCATGTCTTGCAATCTCCCTCCGGATCAGCTTGAGAGATTTTGAGATTTTTTTGCACAACAATGGATTGGTTGAAATCCGCAAGGACCATGCTTCCCTCTTCAAGCTTCTTCTCAGTCTCAAGGCAATTTTCATCATTGGGATCATCATGGTTCTCCTCCTCTTGCACCTCCTCGGCCGCTACTTCACCATCATCATCATTTTCTTCAACTAGTTTAGTTTCTTCTTTGTCATTAACCTCAACTACCTTATTGCCTTTCTTCTTGTTTTATGTAGTTGTTTTCGGGCTGAAAATTGATTTGGAAGTGCTTCCGTTGGTGTAATCATCTGCCAAAAATTCCTTCTTGATCTCATGAACCATCTTTTTCCATGGCCTACTCTTCTCCTTGCTTCTTCTTTCCTTTTGCTCTATTTTAAATTTCCTCTCCTCCAACAATTGCAATCTGTTTTAGAGATTATCAACCATATCTCTCAATTCCACAACATGTAACCGTGTTTGGAGCCTTTCCACCATAGCTCTCAATTTTTTCACGGCAGAACTGTTAGCAACTCTTTCCCCACCTTCACCTTGTTGAGACATGATGAACTCAACACACACAACCTGGAGCTCTGAAACCAATTTGATATGGGGATTGCTCAAAATAGAAATCAAATGAGCTTGAATGAGTTGCTAGAAAAATAGAATTTTTGTTCAAGTGCTTAAATTGATTTTAAACACCTAAAATTCACAAGAATGGTAGAAATTGAAGTGTTTGGATTCTGTTTAGAGAGTAACTACCTAAATACTTAAAGAAAATAAAAGTTGAAGTACACAATATGATGTGAAATACAGATTACACCACCTACAAATTGAACCGGTTCGACTCACCACCAATTAAACCAAATAGATACATATACACCACTAGATGATTTAAAAGGATACATAAACTTCTTGATTCCAAAATCAAATTGAGATACAGAAATACACCACTCAAAATGATATAGGAAGTGCTATGTAAACCTAGACAATGTTACAAGCTTGAACAAGAGTTCAAAATCACAAAATTCAACTATGAAGAGTACAACACGTTCAAGGGCTTATATATAGCTTATTTGGAGCCAAACACACTTAACTAGAGCTAGTTAAACTAGTTTAACAAACTGAAATTATAAACTAATCAAAACAGCCTCTAAATTAGCTAAAAATGCAAACTAGTTCATAAAAAGAAATCTGAAATAGGTTGGGATTGTGGGCAACCGAAATTGCAATTCCAAAGCTCCAAATGATGATGTTCCTTCATACTTTGCGGCTCATTAATACTTGCTCAATTTTCCTTCCAATCCCATGCAAAAACTTCACACTAAGGAAAGCTAAGCCATGTGGACTTGTTGACTTTACATGGCACTTCATGATTGGTGACATTTGGCACCTCCTTGCTTACTTGGGGTGCTGCTTGCTTGTAGCTTATGCGTTCGCCTTGGTCGGCTAAATGATCAATGCAGGATATAACATTTGTCTGAGGATATAACGTTACCAAAATGTTACAATTAAGGATAATTTCGGACGGTTCCCAGCGTTTGGCCAACACGCGCCGTTAAGTGCAGATGTGGCTGACACGTGGCATTTTTGACAATAAAAAAATAATTTAAAAAAATAAAAAATCAGAAAAAGAAAATAAAAATCAGAAAATCAGAAAATCAGAAAAAATTAAAAAATAAATTTAAAAAATAGTATTTAATAAATAAATAAATAATTGATTAATTAGTAAAAACCATTTATGCCGAAAAATCTAGAAAATTAAATCACTTAGAAACAAATCGAAAAATCAAGACTCCTTCTCTCAAGCCAAAAATCAACACAATACAATCACCAACACAAACCAAAAATCTCCAAAGAAATCAGTTCCCTTCTTTCAATCTTCCAATCCAAATCCTTTCACTTTCTCTTGCTTTAGATGAATCCCTTAGCCCGGACTTAAGCTTTGACCCAGTCGAAGCAATAAAGAGCGGATTCAATGGTCTTCCTTCTCTTTGAAACTCATCGATCCGCCATTGTTGAGCGACGTCTGGCCTGAAGTCACTGCAAGTGTTTCCCTTTCTTCCCTTTTCACTCTTTCCCGAATCGAAAACCCAAAAAAGACACTCCGGCGGCGATAGTGAATAATATCTACTGGTTTTGCTTCAGAGAATTTGGATCTGAGGATGATGATTGAAGAGCTCGAGTGCATGGAGCCATGGAGGTGCCAATTTCGAGTCCATGGTGTTTCGAGTCCAATTTCCATATTCTTATTCTGGGAATGTAAGAAAAAGACTACTTGGCTTTTTATTTCAGGGAATAAAAAAGTTGATGCTTTTTCAATGTAACAGAACTCAATTTTACACTTTGTGGAAAAAACCTTTTAGCTAATTTATAATTGATTTGGTTTGTTTTTATTTGGAAACCTGAAGTCTAAAATTGGCTTTTAGCCTGACCCATCTCTGCTTAAAGATTGGCTTCCTAACCAGCACTCTTGTAGCTTCACCGGTGTTACTTGCCAGTTGCCAAGACTCCAAAGTTTCTTCTATTCAGCTCACCGACCCTTTAAGCATAGATTTTCACTCTGTTTCAACCAACCTTTTGGCTCTGGAAAACTTGGAATCCTTTCTTTGTTTAAAGCTAACGTCTCAAGCATCATTTCTTTCCCTTGTAGCTCCCTGTTAACCACCATAGATATGTATCAAAACTCTTTATCTGGCCCTCTCTCAACTGTTTCCAACTTGGGTTCTTGCTCAAACTTGAAGTCTCTCAATTTTTTTGTTTTCTTCATGATCGATTGTAATGAAATTTTGGGTTCTTGCTCAAACTTGAAGTCTCAAATTTTTTGTTTTCTTCATGATCGATTGTAATGAAATTTTGATTATTCATATAATTTTGGATTCTTCATCGATGGCTTGGCAACGGAGAGAAGAGGGAGTTTGGAGATTCGGGAAAGATTAGATCTACTAGGAGTGATTTTTGTGATTTTGAGTTTAGATTTGGTTTTAGGAGAGAAAAAAGAGTTCGTTGATATCTTTTACGAAATTTCTGGGTGACCTTTTACGGTGACGGTTGGTGTTTGAGGTGGTTGTCGGTGGCTGAGTTTGTTCTTGTTGTTCTTGGTGTTCTTGAAAAAAAAGGTATTTTGATCCATAAAGTAAAGGATAAGAAAAAGTTGTTAGGTATATATATAAATTTAAAAGGGAGTGGCGGCTAAAAGAATGGAAGGAAAAAAATTGAAAATGACTTTTATTTTAAAGAGGTTGGTAGTTAGGGTTTAGGCATTAATAAGTAAGGGTAATTTGGTAATTCCATATTTCCATTATCATTAAAATATTTAATTATTCTGAATTTATTTTAAAGAAAAGACAGATGGATAAAATAAAAGCCACATGTACACTTTTTTTTCTCTTCACGCGATTTAACGGTGCGTGTGGCTCAAAACCAGGGAATCGTTACAAAATATCCTTAATTGTAACCTTTTGGTAACGTTATATCCTGAATTGTCACCTCCTCAAACGTTATATCCTCAATTGGATTTTCGGGTAAACGTTATATCCTGCATTGATCATTTAGCCGCCTTGATCCCACTCAACTTGCCATGTAAACAAAACAAGCTGCTTGCTTGAGCTACTTTCATCAAAACAGCTTTTTGTAGGTGTTGAGACACTCGTGTCATAAAACCTAACACCATTCATGTGAATACATATTACAACTCTCTCTTCGATTTTTTTTAAAAATTTTTTTGTTATATAAGAGACTAATAGGTGAAAAGCAGGGGCGGAACTAGAAATTTTCTTAAGGGGCCGGCCAGTGTATATAACACACTATGACACTATATTTCAATAAACTAACATCTATGAAAATATATATATATATATATATATATATATAGTATAGGATTAATTTTAAGGTAAAAAGCATATGAGAATATACATACATATATACATACATACTAATATATATATATATATATATATATATATATTTAGACACACACTAATATATAGTGTAAACAAAGAAATTTTATGTCATTAGTTGAATTAACACCATTTTTTTTTGCATTATTAAACTGACCCCTATTTAATGGGTAATAATATGTAATTAAGCAAAAATTAGAATAAAGTATATATTTAATCTCAAATAGATTGAAAAGAATCTTATTAAAAAAAAGCTTAAATAGATTTATTCATAAATATAAAAGGGAGCTAATTATGTACTTATAAATGTTAGTAAGGGACCAAATTTAAAAGAAAGGAAAATTATGGAGGGGCCAAAGAAGGATTTTTCAATTTCTTAATTGAAAATATACTACCTGGCGAGGGGGAGCCATGGCCCCTGCTCGTCCCCCCCCCCCCCCCCCCTCCTCCTTCTTCCGCCCCTGGTGAAAATCACCGGGGGGTCGCTCTACTATACGATTTCTGTATTTTGATTCCTTTACTCTCTTTATTTTCTGCAAAATGGTCCCTCTACTATCCAAAGTGTTCCTCGCGGTCCCTGGCATTATTGAGCCATGACGCACTCGTCAAAATGGCTAATATGGGTCGTTGAACAAATCACAAGATAAATCCCCACAAACCAATAACTAATAGCTAGGGCAAGTAGGGGTCGAATCCCATAGAGAAGGTGAAAACAAATTAAATCCAAATCACACTAAAGAAGGTCTTACCAAAGGGGATTTTTATGGCTTTTTCAAAATAGACAAATTAAACTAGAAAACAATAAAATAAAATTAAACTAAAGATCTAGAAAATAGTTTAAGAAAAATAATGGATTAAAAACATACTTCTTCTCCTTTAGGTAATTATTTTGATCTAATAAATCATGGATCATGGACACAAAGCATTAATTTGACTTAAATTGCAATCAATTAAGAATCATAAATTATTCCAAATCGATATATAGCCTAAGACGTAGACATCAATTTTCATTGAAATAAAGTAATCCTCTTAATATCTTAAACAACTCCACTTGAATAATTGGTATAGGAACAGACGTAATGCTAATTCCAACATGCTAATAAGATTAATCCGCATCTCGCTAAAACTAACCTCTATTATTTTGATCTAGGTTTCACCCCTTCCTCGAATAAGCATTAAGTTTATTCTTTTCCACATGCATGATAAATAAATACCAAACTCATCTACATTTATTACCATCTCGGCCTATAGATTTCAACAAGGTTTGATAATCCCATTGAACCTAGAACTCCTAGATTTAAAAATTGTCACTTGGACCAATATTAGCTTGACTCAAGCTAAATTGAATCTAACTATAGCATTCATAAATCTCAACGCGCACCAAATCCATCAAAATATGAACACATAAGATGAAGTACAGGGATAAGAAACATATTTAAACAGAAAAATCAAATTATTAAGAACAAAAGTCTCACCATAGATTCATTGACCAAAAATACCTAAGGAAAAGAAGTATAAGAGTTTAGCTACCATGAGAGGCTGGAAAAACTTACAAAGAAGAGAGGTGGGCGGCTGCCTCCTCTCCTTATCGCAAATCCTCAAGAATAAAAAGAGATAAAAACTATGCTTCTTGTATGCTAGGGTTCTAGGATAAGAGGGTATATATAGGGGGCTGCTTAGGGTTTAATTTAGAGTTATAGATAACTTAAACTAACCCTAGGGACGTGCTGGGGTTTCTCCATATCTTCAAACTAACCCAAATAGATTATATGGGCTCAATTCATCAAAAACGCAAGTCAGGCCCAAGACAGATTCTGTCCGCAGACTTCAGGGGCATTTTGGTCCATGCAAACGTCGGATCTGGGCTTCGACCAAAACATGAAAGTTGTAGCTCTCGGAGTTAGCTTTCCAACGTATATTCATACGCCTCATTTGGAGCTCTGGATCAAAAGTTATGGCTGTTTTCCCAAACTGTCACCAAATCTGGAAAGTATTGAAGTAGCTTCAAGAGGAAGTGACATGGAAGTGTCGACGCTGGCTGCTGGGCGCGCGCGGAACAAGGGCCCCGACTCCACCTGGGCGCCCACATGGTTGCCTTGAGCACCCATGTGGTTTGCTCGAGGACCCAGGTGGGCAGCGTCACGACTCCAGCTGGGTGCCCACATGGTTTGTCTAAAGACCTATGTATTTCGCCTGATCACCCAGATAGGCTGTGTCATAGCTCATCACCCTGACATGTCTTCTTGCCTTGAACTTGTCTTTGCTCCTTTGCCTTGAAAACACCAAGCAATCAAGTTTATGACTTTGATAAACATAAAATTGACTCTTCAAGCTCTTCAATCACGAACATGATGGCTCCATTCTTCATCCAAAACTTCCTTGGAAAATATTTGTGTCATAAATCATCCAAAAAGGCTCTACAAAGATACAAAATTGATGATTTTGCACTTTTCTTCTTGTCAACACCTATGAACACAAATATAACCAATACAAGGCATAATCAAGCATAAAATACCCAAAAAGCATAGGAAAAAGCTAATACAAAGATGTATGATTTTGGTCTGATCATATTTCCCCCACACTTAAGCTTTGCTAGTCCCTAGCAAACTAGTGCTAACAATCCTAAGAAAATAAAGGTTAGTCCTAAACTAAACAATTTATTGATTCCACTTTCGTAGGTGTACGACAGCACTTAGCTCGTGACGCAAGCCATTTCAACCTAAGACTGATAGAGGTACTTAGAAGGTGTGATGTCACCTGAGTGTTTTCTTAACTAGAACGACACCCACAAACATTATGAAAACATTGACTAGAAACATCAAACTTTAGAAAAAAAAGTACTTCTAACAAATTAAAAATTTAATCTACATTTTCTAATCAAATGCAATATAAGTTAGTAAAAATACAAAGACCATAAGATTCAAATCAACTATGCACAAAATCACTCCAATCAATAATGTAAGTTCTAAGATCAACATACCTTTGATGATTTTGACAAGGAAAACTTACCATAAGCTTGTATTTACATCTATCTCCAAAGAAAAAGTAATATCATGGATTTTCATCAAAAATTAGAATGGGTTAAAAAGGGTGGCTTGTTTTTAAGAAAACAAGGTTACTAACCTTAGAAGTGTTCATGGTTTAGGAGTTACTAACTCCCTTTCTTTTTTTTTCTTTTAAGGTTACTAACACTCATTTTTTCAGAGGGACAATACTTCAGCAATTCCATGCCTCTAATCCTCTTTTAAGGTTACTAACCTTATTATTATTATTATTATTATATATATATATATTTATTTATTTTTCAAAAGAGTGACAACTATGGAAAGATCAAAAGTATCTCTTCTCCTCTTTCATGAAAACACTTCTTTTTAAAAGATTTTAGCTACCCTTCATACCCCCACACTTTGTCTTTGACATATCCACGACATACTTCTATAAATGTACACAAGATTCAACACAAGTTCTAGAAGTAATACACTTGTCAAACCATTTTTGGGTATGAAAAACCTTATAATTACACTTCTTAATCAAAGAATGAAATTATACATAAGAAAATTTGAAAAATATTTTCAATGTATTTAAACCAAATTAGTATTACACAAGACTGAACTCATGGAAATTAAATCAAAACTTATTAGAAATACAAAACAATTTCAATTTCCTTCAAAAAATTTGAAAAATTTATCTCTAGTCAATAAGATAAGAAAAATATGATCTTTCAAATAGACTAATTCCTCCCCCACACTTAAAAGACACATTGTCCTCAATGTGTGTTGTGCTAGTAATTTGAAAAAAAAATTCAATGATCTCTTTTGAAATTTTTGGAAAATTAAGTGCAAAATGATAAATTTGACTTATAAAGAAGACCCAAAATTCTAGACAAATCAAATAATCATTCACTAGCAACCAAAACACAATAAGTGGGGCAATCAAATTAATTGAATACATGTGAGATTAATTCACAAAGAAAGTCGAAACTCAATCTTAGCAAATTAATCCAAACATATTATCAATCATAACATCCAAACACTTAAGTCTCATATAAGATCCAAAATAAACATAAGACAAATACAAATTAAAAACACAAATAAAAGAAAAATGCATGCAATGTCATGATAAAATGCAAAACATAAGAAAAATAAAATGCAAAACATATAGTGTCCTAAGGATAAGAGTCATCGGCCTCTCCTTGGCCTTCTTTGGCCCATGTAGTCTCGCATGGTCTCCTCCATTTGCTCCATGTAAGCTCTCATCTCACTTCTATGTTGCCTCATCTCTTGAACCATAAGTTGTTGGAATTGTCTCATAGGTAGCTCTTGGAAATTCTCTTCATCAACTTCCAAGGGTGGTTGTCCTTCCACATGTGGTTGTTCAAGTCCTTGCTCATAAGTCCTTCGATGTACATTATACCAATGTGCACGATTGACAATGACTCGCCTCTTAATACCCAAATGACTTAAAGAACTCACATTGATGACATTGCCTTCGTTGTTGAAGCGTAATTCACCATCGACTTCAACTCCTTCATTAATCAAAATCTTGCTAATCAACAATGGAAAAACAAATGTCTTATCATCATAGGTAGGTTTGACAACTTCCCACATCCTTAAGAGCAACAACCTAGCCATTGGTATTCCATCACAACGACCTAATCCATGACAAAGCTTATCCACAACATAGAAGTCTTCAATGCGAAGCTTATGCTTGTTACTACTCCTAGGAATGACATTATGATGTAGCAAATAACACATAAGTCTATCCCTAGGTTCCATGTACTTGACCTTCACTTCCCTATTACCTTGGTTGTCCATACCAAGAGGAATGTTAAATTTTCTCAAAGCATCATTCCTTTTCCATGTACTCTCGGTAGCGGTTTTTTGTTCTCCATCAACATAAGTGAAATAGAACATACTACCCTCATTATTCAAGCCAAGCAATTGACACAAATATTCCTCATCAACCACAATGTATTTACCTTTCACCATTGTGTTGATGGTGTACTCATATCCATCACGATCCTTGTCCATATTTGCATAGAATTGCTTAATCAAATCGGGGTAGTAGTATCCATCCACTTGAAGAAGTGACTCCCATCCTCCATTGACAAACAAGGGGTCAACTCCAAGTTCTTGATCAATGTTGGTTGGAAGTACTTTCTCTATGATGAAAGAATTGTTATACCTTGCTCCATACCACTCTCTACAATCATTATCAACAAAAATTGGTGGCGGCACATCAAGGAATGGTTGAGCGACATTGTCTTCCTCATTTGGTGGGGCTTGTGACATTGAAGCTCTTGTTCTCACTCTCCTTGACATTTTTTCGAACACTTGGTGGGCACTAGCTAACCTTGTAGGGTTTTCTTGAAAAATCTCTCTTGAAGATCCAATGTAGCACATCCTAATGCTCAAGTACTCTTCAATCAACTCCAAAATGATCTCTTGTCTCCTTTCTAACCACTTCAAACAAAAATCCAAAGAAATGCATAACTTCTCCAAAACTTGATAATTTGAAAATTTGAAGAAATTGATGGAAAAGGTGTTGGATAATCTAATGGGTAAGTGTTTTTGGGTAATAAAAAGATGAAAGAAATGATTTGTAAGTGATGAAGTAGTGAAATTGATGATTAAAGTGAGTGAATTTGTGAATAAAGGTAATAGAAGAAAAATGAAATGGGTTTTGGGTTGGAGATGGGTGTTGGAAAATTGAAGATGGGTGATGGGTGGTATTTAAAGTGTGAGAATTTGGATGTCACTGTTAGGAGTTGAGAGGCTCGGGCTTGGGCACTTGGATGGTCGGGCTGTCCTAGCTCAGTGTTCGGCATCTGGGTGCTCAGGCTTTCTAGCTGGGGGTTCAGACAAACTGCCTGGACGCCCAGCTAGAGTCGGGCTCTAGTGCTGGTGCTGGTTTGATGCAGGGCAGCTGGGGGCTATGGCTTCCGAGGTGGGTGTACAGGCAATCTGCCTGGGGGCCCATCTGGAATCGGGTTTTGGCTCCTTTGTGCTTCCCCTTGCATTTTTGCTTCCAAACTTACTTCCAACTTCAACTCTTACTACTATCCAAACTTTCACAAAGATTCCCAAAAATCTTTCAATGCAAGAACACTTATCTCATACCAAAAATTTCACTTGATAACCATCAAAGAATTACCTTAGGCTCTTATCACTTAAGATTCTATATGTATGATATGCATGAAATAATACATAAATAATGCTATGCATGAAAAACAATTCAATTCAAGGAGTAAACAATCAATCTCACTATGCATTAATCATCAATCAAAGCATATGAAATTAAAGGAAATTGGACTTAAGAAAGCTTCTCTATTTTGCAAAGCGTAAGCTCCATTTGCTATCTTTCACGTGTGCTTCCTCCACTTGTCTCCATTTGCTTGTAATGCTCCTCAATTTGAATCTATCAAGAAAATTCAAAACATGAAAATGCAAAATGATCTATAACTAATAAAAATTAAAAATAAGGATAGATGTTAGTTTTTTGGGTTGCCTCCCAAGTAGCGCCTTCATTTATTGTCTTTGGCTAGACATCCTCGATGACTCTTATTCTACATGTGTGAAGGAACGTTGGTTGTGCTCCTTCAACAAGTCCATGATGATGTTAAGAGTGTTACTCATGGCTTTGAAAAGTTCAAGTATGGATTCTTCGAATTTGAGTAACTTCTCTCGAGCTTCCTTCATATCCTTGTTGACATCTTCACGCGTGTTGATGGAAATTTCGCCTCTTTCTCCAAGCTTTGCCTTGTCTTTCTTCTTTGTCCATCTTGGAGGTGCAATTGCTTGATTCAAAGCTTCCAATGCTTCGTATGCGTCTTCACAAGTACGATCGAACAAGGGTATCTCATTGATGCTATCCACAAGAATTTGATCATCGACTCCTAATCCTTGATAGAAATATTCGATCAAAATTCCTTGAGGTATGGCATGTTGAGGACAATCGGCGCAAAGTTTCTTGAATCTCTCCCAAGCTAGGTAAAAATTCTCATCCTTGCGTTGTCGAAAACTTGTAATCCTTTGTCTCCCCTTTGCAATTTGCTCTCTTGTCATGGTTGAAGATGCTTCACCTAACTCTTTCTTTACCCACTTTTGCACTACACAAACAAAATCATTAGTTTTCAAGGATAAATTAAATGAAATTTTAGGATGAATAACATCACCATCAAATTCCATTGTCAATGAACCATCAAAAACATCGATCTTGGTGTGAGAGGTCCTTAGGAAAGGTCTTCCTAATAAGAGAGGGCATTGATCCTTTGAAATTTCTCCTTCCATTTCCATAACAAAAATGTCAATTGGAAAAATTAAATGTTGCACTTTAATTAAAATATTCTCTAGCACACCTTTGGGATGTACCAAAGATCCATCAGCCAATTGAAGAACAATATCAGTGTATTTTAAAGGACCAATATTTAAAGTTTGATAGAAAGAATAAGGCATGACACTTAAGGATGCTTCTAAGTCAAGCATAGCATTTTCAATGATATTATTTCCAATTGAACAAGTAATTGAAAACATACTTGGATCCTTGCATTTAGGAGGTAAATGTTTTTGCAAAACAGCAGAAACTGTTGCTCCAACATTCAACTTACCTTGTAACCTCTTCTTGTTTGTACACAATTGCTTAAGAAGCTTTGCGTACCTTGCCACTTGTTGAATTGCATCAAGAAGTGGGATGTTGACCTCGACCTTTCGAAAAATGTCCAAAATGTCTTGATCATCATCTTCTTTCTTTGATCTCTTCGATTTCATTGGAAAAGGCTCATTCTTTAAATGCAATTCATCTTCGTTCTTGCTTGTCCCTTCATCCATTGTGGGCTTAGTTGGATATGGTTCTTCCAACTCCTTTCCACTTCTCAAGGTAATAGCATTCACATTTTCCTTAGGAGGCGCTTTTGATTGAGATGAGATCATGTTTTGGCTTTGTGCTTTGAGTTCACTCACATCACTTGCCAATTGACCTATTTGCTTCTTTAAGATCTCCATGGTCTCTTTCATTTGTTGCATTCCTTCAAAATAATGTGAAGATGGCTGAAAATTAGGCCTTGGATAGTTGCTTGGCCTTGCTTGGTAAGTACCTTGGTTCCTATAAGAATTGTAGCTTCTTGGAAATGGCTCTTGCTTCCTTTGAAATCCCTCTTGCATTCCTAAAGCATTGACTTCTTCAACATCATCTTCGAGCAAACTAGGGCACCTATCTGTGAGATGTCCTAATGAACAAATTCCACAAACCTTTGGCACACTTGAAAAGTTCGATTTGAACAAATCAGTGAGCAAAGCAATTTGTTGATTTGTCTCTTCAACACGTTGCTCCAATGTAGAGGAATGGGTTGAGACTTCATTGATCTTTTTGATGTTTCCATCTCTTTGTGCACAACTCTCGCGGGTACCAAATTGTTGTGTGTTTGCAGCCATGTTCTCGATCAAAGTCCAAGCGTTGGTGGGAGTTTTGTTGATGAAAGCTCCTCCACTTGCAGAGTCTATAGAAGATCTATCAAATGGGAGTAAACCTTCATAGAAGTACTGAATTAGCAATTGTTCAGGGATCTGATGATTTGGACAACTTGAGCACAATCTCTTGAAACGTTTCCAAAACTCGTACATTGTCTCGCCTTGGGATTGCTTAATTCCACTTATCTCCTTTCTTATGCTTGATACTATATGAGCATGAAAGAATTTTTCCAAAAACATCTTCTTAAGGCTCGTCCAAGAAGTAATTGAACCACTAGGCATGTAGTACAACCAATCCTTTGCACGGTCTATAACGGTAAAAGGAAAAGTTCTAAGTTTAAATTGCTCCTCAGAAATACCTTGCATCTTCATGGATGAACAAAAAATTTGAAAATTAGTGAGATGTCGATGTGGATCTTCTCCAGGCATACCATGGAATTTTGGCAATAACTGAATAAATCCAAACTTGATCTTAAAATTTTCTTCATTGGTTGGATATTGAATTGCTAAGCGCTGAGTAGCCACGTTTGGGGCAGCAAGTTCCCTCAAAGTCCTAGCATCATTGTTGTCTCTTTTGGCCATGTTTTCTCTTGGGGGTTGTGATTCCAAAGTTGAAGAAGAAGTGGTGGAACGTGGAGAGCTAGATTGAGAACTTGATGTTGACGAATCTCCTCCTTGCTCTCTAGTCAAATTCTCCCTCCTTAGTGTAAAGAGTGTACGTTCAGGCTCAGGAGTGAATTCTAAGTTTTTAGTACCACTACTCATTTTATTTGGCATACAACTCCTAGAAAGAACTTAAACAAAAAATTCAACAATTAAAAGTAACTAAGAAAAATAAACAAAAATAAAAGAAAAAGAAAAATAACGAAAATAAAAAGATAAGGGTAAGAAATTCTTAGGTAGTAATTTGTCTTCAATATTCATGTTGCTTCCTTCCTTCCCCGGCAACGGCGCCAAAATTGTTATCGGTTGTTGAATAAATCACAAGATAAATCCCCACAAACCAATAACTAATAGCTAGGGCAAGTAGCGGTCGAATCCCACAGAGAAGGTGCAAACAAATTAAATCCAAATCACACTAAAGAAAGTCTTACCAAAGGGGATTTTTATGGGTTTTTCAAAATAGACAAATTAAACTAGAAAACAATAAAATTAAATTAAACTAAAGATCTAGAAAACAGTTTAAGAAAAAACAATGGATTAAAAACATACTTCTTCTCCTTTAGGTAATTATTTTGATCTAATAAATCATAGATCATGGACACAAAACATTAATTTGACTTAAATTGCAATCAATTAAGAATCATAAATTATTCCAAATCGATATATAGCCTAAGACGTAGACATCAATTTTCATTGAAATAAAGTAATCCTCTTAATATCTTAAACAACTCCACTTGAATAATTGGTATAGGAACAGACGTAATGCTAATTCCAACATGCTAATAAGATTAATCTGCATCTCGCTAAAACTAACCTCTATTATTCTGATCTAGGTTTCACCCCTTCCTAGAATAAGCATTAAGATTATTCTTTTCCACATGCATGATAAATTAATACCAAACTCATCTACATCTATTACCATCTCGACCTATAGATTTCAACAAGATTTGATAATCCCATTGAACCTAGGACTCCTAGAATTAACAATTGTCACTTGGACCAATATTAGCTTGACTCAAGCTAAATTGAATCTAACTATAGCATTCATAAATCTTAAGATAAGTTGCGCACCAAATCCATCAAAACATGAACACATAAGATGAAGTACATGGATAAGAAACATATTCAAACAGAAAAATCAAATTATTAAGAACAAAAGTCTCACCATAGATTCATTGATCAAAAATACCTAAGGAAAAGAAGTATAAGAGTTTAGCTACTCATAGATGTTGGAAAAACTTACAAAGAAGAGAGGTGGGCGGCTGTCTCCTTTCTTTATCTTAAATCCTCAAGAATAAAAAGAGATAAAAACTATGCTTCTTGTATGCTAGGGTTCTAGGATAAGAGAGTATATATAGGGGGCTGCCTAGGGTTTAATTTAGAGTTATAGATGACTTAAACTAACCCTAGGGACGTTCTAGGCTGTTCTCTATATCTTTAAACTGACCCAAATTGATTATATGGGCTGAATTAATAAAAAACGCAAGTCAGGCCCAAGACATATTTTGTCTGAGGACTTCAGGGGAATTTTCGTCCATGAAAACGTCTGATCTGGGCTTCGACCAAAACACAGAAGTTGTAGCTCTCGGAGTTAGCTTTCCAACGCATATTCATACACCTCAATTGGAGCTTTGGATCAAAAGTTGTGGCTTTTTTCCCGAACTGTCGCCAAATCTGAAAAGTATTGAAGTAGCTTCAAGAGGAAGTGACTTGGAAGTGTCGACGCTGGCTGCTGGGCGCGCGCAGAACAAGGGCCCTGACTCCACCTGGGCGCCCACATGGTTTCCTTGAGCACCCATGTGGTTTGCTTGAGGACCCAGGTGGGCAGTGTCACGACTCCAGCTGGGTGCCCACATGGTTTGTCTAAAGACTCATGTGTTTCGCCTGATCACCCAGATAGGCTATGTCATAGCTCATCACCTTGACATGTCTTCTTGCCTTGAACTGGTCTTTTCTGATTTGCCTTAAAAACATTAAGCAATCAACTTTATGACTTTGATAAGCATAAAATCGATTCTTCAAGCTCTTCAATCACGAACATGATGGCTCCATTATTCATCCAAAACTTCCTTGGAAAATATTTGTGTCATAAATCATCCAAAAAGGCTCTACAAAGGTACAAAATTGATGATTTTGCACTTTTCTTCTTGTCAACACCTATGAACACAAATATAACCAATATAAGGCATAATCAAACATAAAATACCCAAAAAGCATAGGAAAAAGCTAATAAAAAGATGTATGATTTTAATCTGATCAGTGGCATATAAATTAAATTTGATTTTTTTAATAATAAAAGTAAAATTAAAAACAATAAAAATAACCAGTCGGTCGCTCTACTATACTAAAATGTGTATTTTGGTCCTTATACTATCAACTTTGTTCCTCCGCGGTCCCTGTACATTCATGATTTTTTTATTGTAATTTTTTTTTTAAAAAAACTAATTTTTAATGAAATTTTCTTTTAATTAATTTTGGATTAATAATGTATACGTTTGAGGCCGTGATTATATATTTTCTTTACTATTTTTTAATTAATTTTCTATTATTTATTTTTATTTTAAATTCATATGAATAAAATAATTATAATATATACTATATATTATTTTTAGTGACTATGGAAATTACTTAAATGCCAAATTGAGGATTAATGTGGTGCCTCCTTTTGGCTTTTTTTTGGTATTTTCTCACTTTTCGGATGACTAAAAAGGCCCTCGATGAATTTCCTCCCTTACTTTTCCTACTGTCCTTTTTTGTAATTTACTATTTTTATATTTATGATTACGGATGTTTTAATTACATATTAATTGTGTGTGGATTTTAGGATTTACTGATTCAATTTCTCTACCGGAATTCCAAAGTATTGGTGCTATAAATGTATCTGCAATAATGGTTGATTCATGGGTAAACTATTGACATTCCAGTTCTATTTTCCTTTCGTCTTCATTTCTATTTGTGTGGATTTCTTCTTCCCTAACATTTCTCTGAATTGGTTTCATACGGACTCCGTTTTGTTTCCTAAAATTTCTAGGTTGTCGTTGATAAGATCATTCAATTTAATTTAACAGCGCGTTAGGATGACATAACCTAAAGTGTGGAGCTTTCACTTCTCACAACAACATTTTGTGGTAAATATGGATTTGTTTGTTGATTATATTATTTGATACTTAAATTTAACATTTCCTTATTCCTCTTTTATTTTACAAAAAGTTTATTTATTTATTTATTTATTATTCGACTTTCTTTTTATTGAGGTTTCTATTAGTTGCTTATGTTTAGTATATTTCCACATTCCCAAAAGCACACAGTTAACCAATGCTAAGTATAATCATTTTGTGATGCATTGTGTAAATTACATATGCTCATGCAAATGCTCTCAACTAATTCAATTTTTCTACGACAACTATACATGCTCCTTGACTACAAAAAATTAGGCCTTCCTTATATGTAGAAGCCAAATTCTTCCATGTACCCTAGTTCATTAATTTAACAATTGCAATCAATATTAAAAAATGACCGCAGCGTATTATGTTTTTTTAGATAATCAACATACATTTCAAGCAACAATTAATATTAGCTTTATTTTGATGAATTATCTAGAGGTGGAGGAGCAAAATATTAGCTTTATTTTGATGAACTACCTAGAGATGGAGTAAAATTTAGGTAATGCACTTTTAGAATTAAAGAGAGGTAATGTGTTTTGATTTATATATGCGAATTATTTGTTTCGATGTATGAGTTTCTCCTAATTGATTAATTCACAGCCAATGCAATATCTTCTTACTAACCGACTTAAACAACTACAAAAAATATAGCCTTAATAAGAAGATGACTGCAGCGCAAGCGCAGGCCGTCCTGCTTGTTATGATTAAAGAAATTATTATTAAAATAACATTAGTAATGGAAAGAAAAAAATTAAAAATATATAAAATTTTTAAAAGGAACAATTTTAATATTGTTCATAAACATATTCATGAATACCCTATTTTCTTAGCGAAATAACACAAACGAACATGCCAATGATTCTTAATGCAAAATATTTCACACCCCTACTAGTAATACCCTATTTTCTTGTTCGTGTTCGGTTCGTTTACACTCGTAGTACTAATGCAAAATTAAAACACAAATAAAATAAAATAAAAACATGAAATTACATACAAATAAACACTAAAGCCAGAATAATATATATATATATATATATATCATAGATGAGAGAGTATTAGATACAAATGAACCTTGAATGTATTATGTATTATGTTTATTTATATGTAATTTCATGTTTTATATTTTATTTTGTCTTATAATTTGGCATTAATAATGTACATATTGGACGCTTGCAGTGTTTTTTTTTAATCACAACCTCTATGTCACCCCCGACCTAGAGTCGACCACATGACAGCCGGCGCGTCTCCTCGAACCATGTGTACCATCCTAGGTGCACCGAGAGGTCTCGCGAAGCAAACTAAACAATCCCTAAATCTGTGTATTACTTAATAAAGTATATTTAAGATGAATACAAAACTATTAAACACAGCGGAAGACTTAAAACGACACTAGTGGATCCAATAGGGCAACTTCTCACAGAGACAAGGTGTCATCCATGAAAGTCGCGGAAAGGTCGAGTCCAACGCGAACAGAGGTTCCTGAAAACACAACAATAATTTGAAAGAGTGAGTATTCCTTAGAATACTCCGTGAGTGCGAAAGAGCTAACTAACACCGTATTAAGAGTGAAGTGAATGACCAATCTAAAACACAATTTACAAATCAGATGAACAACTACAGTGGGGCTCTTTGGTAACAAATCAAATTTAAGGTCATCACATTTATTTATTCAACTCATATAAAACATATCTCATATCAAAGGTATTTTAAAATATAGGCATATACATCAAAATCATATTTCGTACGTTAATCTCGTATATATCAAAAATTACATTAAAACGTCCACTGAAAACCATAGCCCCAATTTACATAAAACTAACAGTCATTAATCAAACACATGCTCGTACGTAAAATAAACAATTAGTTCTATCAAATCAGTTAAGGGTTGTCAATTTATAAATCCGCAGTAAAATCGTAAATTTGCTTTACTATTAAAACATGCATAAACGTATATACGAAAAAGATATTAAACCAAACTTTAAGTTGAAAATAAATTCATCAAATGAGCGGCCAAAAACCAAGCCTTGCGGTTGTAGCTACTCAACCGAGGCCGTAAGGGGCATTTTTGTCATTTCAAACTTTACTTGTAAATACACGTATGAGTTATGACTCATAAGAAAACATCATAAATCATTATTCTTTTTCAGCTCGTTCCCCTGACGTTGGTCGTGGATTACTACGTGGCACCCGTAGTGAGACCCACGTCCCCCTAGTGGCTTTTCTACGCGCCTGCTACCTAGGGTCGATGATCACTCATACCCCTCAATAGGCGGCCTATGAGCTACCTCAACAACAAACAGTTACTGTAGTAACAAACCACAAACATGTGCCAAAACATAATCTCTTAACAAAAACAATACATCACATGAGCATAATCCATCATATAGTACGTTAAAACATGATCATATATCAATAACATCAACTCACATTTTCCAATTCAAATCAAAGACATAAAATAGTATTAAATATCAACACTTATCAATTCATGCAGCAGGCCAATGGGATTTCACCATGCACTTAAACAATTACGAAAAACCCTTATAGAAACCATGCTCTTAGAAAAATATTTATAAAACATGAGAGCATTTTTCAAAACATTTTTCTTAACGAAATGAAGATAGCTACAATGCACTCACAATTCGGGAGGTTTGTATACTCCCGTTAATTTCTTTGCGGTCATAACGACGTACTTATACCCCTTTCAATTTGAATCCTAAACATTTAGGAGTATACAAGATAATTAGAATAAATAGCGACATTAAAGTTCTCGACTAACTTTAATTTTACAACAAAAATCTAACGTGGCGACATTTTGCAAAAACAGTCACATCATGCTCGATCCTTCACCAAACCATACAAAACCACATCCATTTGGAAGTCAATTCATTAAACTAAAATTTATTCCAAAGAATCATCCTCAAATTCTGCCCATGACATAATCAAATTTCAGGTTTATTCCAAGTATTCCAAAAGTTTTCTGCTTTTAAGGGAAAAACTGTGCAGTTATAGAAACGATCATTTTTATCTATTTTATACTTAAAATCTCAACTCGATTCCTTCTACAAAGTTGTAGAGGACTCAAAACCCTACAATTTGGGCAGAAGAATGACTTAATTTGGATTTATTAAGGCTAAGATATGCCCCTCGAAAAAGGCTGCTAAAATGAACTAATACAACATATTTCTAGCATTTCCAGATTTGCGATCCTGAGGGGAAATGAGCATAACTAAATTAATACTCAACCAAATCAGGCGAAACCAAAACCAAATGAAAGATAACTCATTAAGCTAAAAGTGATTCCAAGAGTCCCACATCAAATTCGCACTATAATCATGTCAAATTTAACTTCAAAGTCAGTTTTCCACTTCTGGACCTCAATTCAGTGATATTAACTTCCGAATATCTAACCCCCAATCCAAGAAAAATTAGCAAAAACGTCATTTCACAAATGTTGTTCCAAATTCAATTTTCTACAAAACTCCAAAATTTCATAATTTTTGCACATCATTTACTACCTCAAAAGTTAAGAAAACCGAACCTGTAGAGTGTCTTCAAACCACAGAACATTGTATTTTGATAGCCCTCAATCAACTTCTAACCCAAGTCCAAATTGAACTCATCTCTTAAATCCAAGGTTATAAGCTAGTAGAGGTTGAGAGATCTACAAAAGCTTGTTTGCATGTTGATTTTGGATTCAAATGGGTGGAGAATGGGAAGAGGGAGAAAGCTTGGTGGCAATGGAGGATTGAAGAGAGAAGAGGGAGAGAAGAAGAAAATGATGTAATTGGAAATGGAGGGGGGGGGGGGGGGGACGGCTAGTGGGTGCTACCCCACTATTTAAGTTTTTTTTAGGCTTTGGATATAATTGCTAATGTATCCCCTGACATTTAATCTTCTTTCAATTTAGTCCTCCTCCATTTTTTCTTTAATCCTTAATCATTGTTAACTTAATGCACTAAATTCATAATTATCCCATTTCTTGTTTTCATAACAATATCCTTACATTCAATTATCTATAAATAATTTTGATTAATTCAAATTGCTAATTACATCTTATATTGTTTTCAATTTGCCTTCCATTAAAAAGTTAATTCCTTTGTAATTTGCCAACTTGATCTAATACGATCTTAATATATATTGTTCTTCATAGACATAGCTAACCAAATTCCTCTAACTTGTTTATGGTATCACACTCTAACTTGTACATTATTAATTCCAAATTAAAAGAAAGTTTGATTAAATTTTTTTTTTACATTCTTTATAAAAAGAAAAAAATGGTGAATGTACAGAGACTACGAAAGAACAAAGTTGATAGTACATGGACCAAAATGCATATTTTAGTATAGTAGAGGGACCGCTTGGTTATTTTTATTGTTTTTAATTTTATTTTTTTTATAGAAAAATCAAATTTAAATTATATGCCACATCAGCATAGTGGACAATGTTAAGGCCACATCGGCCATTTGGGCGGGTCTGTCACGGCTCAATAACAACAGGACCGCGGAGGAACACTTTTGATAATAAAGGGACCAAATTGCAGGAAAAAAAGTACATTGACCAGAATACAGAAATCATATAGTATAGAGGAACCCCCGGTGATTTTCACCGAGACTAATAAATAGTAAGAACTACTACTATAAGAAACCTCTTGGAATTTATATTCCCAATGATCTCGCATAGAAAGGGGAAGTCATGGGTACAATGAGAAACTCTCTCTTATCAAAGACAATTACACTTGAAGTGAGCTAGGCCTATAGTTAGAATTAAGTAGGCAATCCTCAAGTTCGAATCTTGTGAATATAAAAAACTATTGCGGGGTGAATTTTATTATCTCATAATAAGCTGACCGACTTGAATAAGGTTGATTTAGTCAATGATTAATGTTAAAATCTAGTAGACTAGTCTCAAGTGTATGTCATTTCTTTTTACTAAAGTATTTTACCCAATGAATGTAAAACATAAACGTTAGAGTTCTCACATTTTCAAATATCAACAAAATATATTAAAAAAGAATTTTAGGTGGTTGATAAAAATCATAATTTCTTTATCTCTCCATTTGCATTCATTGGGAGACAACTAGAATTTACAACCCAAAAAAGCAAAAAGAATCAGAACTCTGACCGTCTCAGTATGTCTGACCAAAAGAAAGATTGTCTCAGTATAGGGTTTAGGTGGTTGATAAAAATCATAATTTCTTTATCTCTCCATTTGCATTCATTGGGAGATAGCTCGAATTTACAACCCAAACAAGCAAAAAGAATCAGCACTTTGATAGTCTCAGTATGTCTGGCAAAAAAAAAAGATCGTCTTAGTATAGGGTTTAGGTGGTTGATAAAAATCATAATTTCTTTATCTCTATTTGCATTCATTGGGAGACAGCTCGAATTTACAACCCAAACAAGCAAAAAGAATCAGCACTCTGATCGTATCAGTATAGGATTTAGGGTGGTGTTGTTGAAATTGCCTAAACAGAAATTAACAGAGACAGTTTCGAAATTTCTTTTCAATTGATCAAAAAAAGGATTTGAAGCCAATGGAAGTTGACACAAGTGGTTAAGGTTCGAACTCTTCGTGCACCCCACCTAGGTTTGAATCCCGCTGACCGTAGTCTCCCATTTGGTAAGCGATCTGTAAATTCCAGAAAAACCCACATGTGAAAGTCTAATGGGATCATCAATTCCAAATTGGTCGATGGTTTACCATGTCCTTGAAGATGGAATAGCCACCTCTGCTCCTAAACTTTTTTGGATAAAAAAAAGATTTGAAAGTGAATGCAAAGTAACATCAAATGTCTTTTTCTCTGATGAACATCTCCCCATACAACTTGTTGTTGTATGCAGTATTTATAAATCATTCAAATGTCTTTTCCTTTATAAAAAGTTTACGATAATATAAAGGAAAATTTATAAATACTGCATTACCGTAAACCTTTTGTTTCTTGGGGCACAAGAATGATTGTTATTTCTACTTTGATTGATACTTTCCAAGTTCCAAACACATCAGCCTTCCAAATTCAACTGATTTGCCAACTTCATCCCTCTCTATTTGTTCATCCTAATGTGCCCTGTTTCTGTTTACTGAGTTTACTCACACCAATTTCTTTCTTTAATACTAAAGTTGTAAAAGCAAGAATTATATAATAATAAACATCTCTCGACGATCTCTTTCAATTTTTTTTTGTTGATTATAAAATGGAACTAAAAAAGTCCATATGTTTTTTTTTGTTAAGATTTAAAATTCTATGTTCATTTGTGCATGCTTTGGATCTTATTTGGGACTTTTATTAATTTATATATATATTTTGAAGTGGATGGAAATCCAACTTGAATTTATGAATTAGACTAAATATATAACCCTAAGTAGATCAGGTAGAAGATCAAGATAAGGATAATTTAGTGAACTAATAGTTATGAATCCATAATACCCTTTGGTATAAAAGAAATAAGTATCTTACTTATTACACCTTCCTACACTTCCACAAAAAGACATGATTCATTTAATGAAATGTACACTTAGCGGGACATCATTAAAATCATATTTATCTTTCAATTAATGCTTCTTCTTGTCTTGTGGCTATATAGATTGTCAATCCAGCGTAGGAGTTAAAAAAATAACAAATTGTTTTGCAAGGAGGGGACAATGTCTACTATAGATTGTAAAATTATGGGTTTGAAATTGCTCACAATGTTGCTCATAATTCTATTCATTGTTTCTTATGTTTTTGATAATCTCATGGTTTCAGCTTCAAAATTTTCGGTAAAAAAGAATTTGGAGTTAGAAAGACAGCTGGAAGTTCTCAACAAATATGCTATCAAAACCTTTCAGGTATTTCATCAATACGTCTGATCTGTCATATATTTTGTTTTTTTTTTCATTTGCTTTAATTATTTTGTGTTGCTTTGTTGGAAGGCAAAGGATGGAGATACCATTGACTGCATAGATATTAATAAACAACCAGCTCTTGACCATCCTTTACTAAAAAATCACAAGGTCCAGGTATAACATATATCTACTATCCCAAACACAAAATTTAGAAATCAAGAAGCTTTGCAAAATTTAATAAATTTCATTATTTTGTGTTTGGATTTGAAAGCATGGTTTTTTGATGCAGACAAAACCAACAACATTTCCTAAAGGGCTACAGAAAATTAGCTCATTAAGAAATATGAACCTTTCAGAAAGGGAAGTATGTCCTAAGGGAACAATTCCAATTCGACGGACTTCAAAGAAAGATTTACTACAAATGAAATCTCTCCCTAAGCGGCCTTTCGTTAACTTTGGACAACATTTGAATGTTTTTCCTAACAATCACCATGTGATTGTCTATTCCATTTCAATTTACCACACTTACTAGCTAGTATTCTATTACACTTGCTTTGCGGCCAAATAATTATTCGTTTCAAATGAATTATATAAGGCCTTAATTTGTTGAATACTTAATTATTAATTTGAAATAATAATCACATTTTTATCTTCCTCGTGGTGTGTCAGGTTTTGCAAGTTGGAATGAAAGAAGGCCCAATTTATTATGGTGTATACGGAGAAGTATCAATCTATAACATTAGTGTTCCTCATCAACAGTTCTCTTCAGCTAACTTATGGGTTCAAAATGGTCCTGCTGATCAACCTGATAATTTAAATATCATACTTGCTGGATGGGTGGTAAATATTGAACTATTATTATATTTATATTAATAAAATCTAACATACATTATATGTGATTGATAAAAACTGTGATGGTAATTTCTTTTAAACGGATATTGACCAGTTTTTTATATTTTTTTCAGACGGGAGGGGTAAAAATAGCTTTTATTGAAAAAAAAGGAAGATTTTTTTATTTGTGAAAATGTAATATTTACCTTTTAAAATTATATGTAGATATATATCATAATTTTGTTCACCCAAGTTTTTTGATATTCGTCAATTGAGTTTGTCTTTTGAGTAAAATCGTAAGACAAACACAAATGATACATTTATATAGTAGTACAGATTATTACCAGCTCAATTATTATTATATATTCTATTGATTTTTTTTTGTGGAATGAGCTTGTTATAATTTTTTCAATTCCGTGATATGGAACTCATATTATATTATATATTATAAATTAATGCATCTGCAGGTTTCTCCTAGTTTGAATGGTGATAGTTTGACTCGACTTTTTACATATTGGTTTGGGGTAAGTATTATTATATAAAACTCTTCCAAGTTTAGCTTTATTATCCATTGGTAGCTTTAGTTCATTGCTTAATGTTATCATGCCAAATTCTATAGGAAAACAAGACACAATGTTACAATACTCGATGTCCAGGTTTTGTGTCAACACACCGAAAAGTAGGCCCTGATTACCCTTTACGCCCAACTTCTACATATGGCGGTCAACAATACACTTTGACACTCTTTATTTATCAGGTATCTTTCATCCTTGCATCTTTACCCCTTTATAGTAATGGTTTATTTGGCGCAAAGGATTATGGGAATGATGAGATTATACTAGTGCACCAAACATGCCATATAAATTTTACTAAACCAAGAAATATCTTTCTCATTCTAGCATTCTAATTATCAAAAACTATTTATTGTACAGGACCCAAAGACCGGAAACTGGTGGTTTGGAGTGTCAAATTGGAGAATAGTTATCGGTTATTGGCCAAAAGAACTATTACCCAAATTAAGCAATGGGGCAAATCATGTGGCATGGGGAGGAATTGCAATTGCAGATAAGCAAGGAAACAGCCCTCCCATGGGGAGTGGTCACCTACCAAACAGTGATTGTATGCGTAGCTGTTTCTTTAAATCAATCAAGTTTCAGAATAATATTCGCAGTAAAAAATTCTTGACTCCTAATGACGATGCTACAATTCACTATGTAGACAAATCTGGTTGTTATGGTATAATGGACACAAAAGATTGTGGACATAAAGAATTTCATTATTGCTTCACTTTTGGGGGGCCTGGTGGAAAATGTGGATGATTGTTATTGTCTTCTTTCTTATCTTTTGTGATTGTATGCGAATAAAATTAAAGCGTAAGTAATAAAATAAATGTTATTATATTTTCAAAATGATTATTGATTTTTTTACCAGCAATATCCATATTTTCTTGTAATGATATGTAATAGGGTTTGTTTAACTAATGCCCTATAACCTTTAAATCAAATCAAATATTGTTGCCTGTGACTAAACACTAAACTCTGACCTTTAAATCAAATCAAATATTGTAATTTGTGACTAATCTCTATCAATTTGTTGTTGAACTTTAATAAATTATTTATACTCTCTTTCGAAAAAATCTTGTAATATATAATAGGTTTTATAATTTAATATAATTACTCTTAATATCATTTGTGTCCAAACTCTATATATCTAATTAAGGTCAAGGGCATCGTTCCCTTAAGAACATAATTGAAAATATTTCCTTAATCAAATATGCAAATACATAGACATTTGTTAGTTATTTTCTTTTTTTTGTCGATTAAAATACCTGAGAGGTCCTTGCATTACACAAAAATGTTCAATTCAATCCATGTACTAAAAAAGCGATCAATTTAGTACACATATTCATAAGATTCGGCCAATTTAGTCCATATAATCACAAGATAATTGGGTCAATTGAGTCCAATCGATAACGACACAATTTGGAACAATTGAGTCATTTGAGGACTCAATTGTAAAAGTTAAGAAATCCATCAGTTGTGAAAATTACTTTTAACATATTTCAATTTAAAAAAAAAAAACTTGTAACAGAATCCATAAACGTTGGCCAAGAACGCCCAAAATTAGCCTTCTCCATGAACCCTTGTTTTAAAGCTATGGATAATAGGAAAAGTTCAAGAACCAAAATCCAACATGTAAGATTGTAGCTGCTATGGTTGGTTTTCATAATCTGATGCCTAATAATTCTTCTTTGTTCATCCAACTTGTAAGAAACTTTAAATTCACGGCTTGAATTCATATTGCATAGCCTACACAAAAGAAGATAAATTCATAAATTATTTAAGTATGGTCAATAGCCATAAGTATAACACCACCATTAGTAGGAGAAAAAAAAACTTCTAAGCTTCTACTATCTTAACTTGCAGATATGCTACTTTCACATCAATAGAGGTAAGCCTAGCGTTTTTTTAAGGGAAAGGGAAAGTGTTATTAAGTATAAAACATTAGGGTTACAAATGTTGGATGGTAGATATATAACCAACCCAAAACCATCTCACAATTAATTTTTGAAAGCCTATGATCTAATGAAATTGACTCTATGTCAACAAATGAAAATGAACATGAATGAAAAGTAGTAGCTAGAAGGTTAATATCACTTATCAAATAGCCTCCAGTCCACAACGAATTATTATCCTTGTTGATCTCTTCTACCATACTGGAAGAATCGCTTTCCACCCTGAAGAAGCTCCTTGGAAATTTAGAAAGACTATTCTTCATCTTGAAGCCTTGAAAAACCGAGTTCCAAAATGGAAGATACTGAAAGTCCCAAGAGTTTGCAACGACATTGCTGACTCTCTAGCAAAGGATGGTGTCCACAGATCTAACAACCTTCTAGTCTTGCACTCTTAAATTGTGATTCAGTTCCCCACTAGCTGCACTCTTGCTGAATTAATTTGGTTGTTGCCAAGGATCTTTTTATTGCTTGTTTCTACTTTTCTCGCATATTTTTGAGTTGTATGGTTCCTGTTTGTAGCGTCTGCTACTACTTCTATTTTGTTAAGTAATAAAAATCCCTTTTAATTGCCTTTCAAAAAAAAAAAAAGAATTGCTTTCCACTACTAAGGAAGTGTAGGCTTGCTCCCATATTGCTACCTCCAAACTGAAAATGACAGCTAATGCTTCAACATGTACTCCCTCCCATTCAAAATAAGTGATACATTTTAAATTTTGCAGTCTTTCAAAATAAGTGAAACAATTACAAAATCAATGCAATTTGTACTCTTTTTT
Organism: Corchorus olitorius; assembly: GCA_001974825.2. NCBI lineage: Eukaryota > Viridiplantae > Streptophyta > Magnoliopsida > Malvales > Malvaceae > Corchorus > Corchorus olitorius. The sequence continues at coordinate 3,464 of AWUE01017807.1, read as the reverse complement.
CCATATATACCCCTAAGTGCTAATTAAGGTGGTTGAACTTTTAAGTAGTGTTGGAAAATTGGAAGGGAGAGAAGATTTGTTAATTAATTGTTTATAGAATTTTTTTAAAAGGGTAATTATATCAATTTAAGTGAGTTTTTACTAAATTTAAGACAAACTAATCATTGTCTTGATCTGTGTAATATTGTTAGTGTATCACTTATTTTGAAGTGGAGGGAGTACATTTTTAATTTTGATCACACCATTCCCTCATGTGATTACGAACCACGACCCCTAGAGATGCATCGTTGTGGCATTAAAGGAGGCATCAATGTTGATCGGTGGTGGGAGCAGCCTTGTGTAGTTGGAGAAATTATTAGATGGGACTGTCCCACCACATCAGCCATGGGACTAACCATTAGAAATGTGCCAGGTCAAATGAACACCTAAAATTTAGGCAGAATTTTAGCCTAAGGTTTAGCCCCTTTTCAAAATAAACCATGCATAAAGGGTAAGTCTCTAAATTTGAGATATTATTGGAATATGGTTTTAGAAAATTGATGAGTTGTCACCATATTATTGGTTGGTCTCATAAATGGCATGGTGGGTCAGTCCCACCTAATAATTTCTCGTGCAGTTGATACTAGAAAAGAAAATAAAATGAAATATTAGAATGTATGGGAGTGGAAGGGGTATATATGTGTGTATGTGTGTAATTACAATTTTCTACATTTTCCACAAAAAGACACAATTCATTTAAAGAAATGCACACTTAACATGACATCATTTGCCTGTATGTATACTTGTGATGGATTCAAGAAATTTAATTAATGCTTCTTCCTGTCTTGGCTATATAATAAATGTCAATTCAAATTGGGGGTTACAACATAACAAACGTTTTCTTTTTGCTTTGCTATATAATAAATGTCAATTCAAATTGGGGGTTACAACATAACTAACCTTTTCTTTTTGCTAGGAGTGGACAATGTTTGTTATAGACTGTGAAATTATGGCTTTAAAATTGCTCACTGTGTTTTTCATCATCTTATTCATTGTTTGTTCTGCTTTCTATAATGTCATGGTTTCAGCTTCAAGTCTTTTAGTTAAAAAGGATTTAGAGCTAAAAAGACAATTAAATATTCTCAACAAGCCTCCTATCAAAACCTTTCAGGTATTTCATCAAACACCATCGATCTCCTGTTCATGACTCATTTTTCTATGTTACTTTTCATTTGCTTTAATAATTTTGCGTTGCTTTCTTGGAAGACAAAGGAGGGAGATATTATCGACTGTGTAGACATTAATAAACAACCAACTCTTGACCATCCTTTACTTAAAAATCAGAAGATTCAAGTATAATGTATTATCTAATATCCCAAAGATAAAATTTAAAAATAAAAAAGCTTTGAAATTTTAATTTAATTAAATTATTTGTGTTTGGATTTGAAAGCATGTTTTTTGATGCAAACAAAACCAAAAACATTTCCTAAGGGGCTACAGAAAATTAGCTTATCAAGAAAAGCGAAATTTCCACAAAGGGAAAGATGTCCAGGGGTAACAGTTCCAATTCGACAGACTTCAAAAGAAGATTTACTCAAAATGGAATCTATGCTTAAGGGGCCTTTTGTTAACTCTAGGCAGAATGCTTTTCCCAACAATCACCATGTGATTGTCTATTCCCTCTCACTTTACTACAATTACTAGCTAGTATCTGATTACTTACATTTGCTTTGTGACCAAATCATTATTCCTTTCTAATGAATTATAAGGCTTTAATCTATTGTTTACTTAATTATTAGTTTAATATATAGTAATCATATTATTATCTTTTTCACTGTGTGTCAGGTTGTGCAACTAGGGATGAAAGATGTCCAAATTTATCGTGGTGCATATGGAGAAGTATCTGCCTATAACATTAGTGTTCCTTATCAACAATTGTCTTCAGCTAATTTATGAGTTCAAAATGGTCCTGCTGAACAACCTGGTGACTTAAATGTCATACTTGTTGGATGGGCGGTAAATATTGAACTATTATTTATTACTAAAATTAATTTAACATATTGAACTAGTTATTGTCATAATATTGAGCTATTATTTATTACTAAATGGATGGGCGGTAAATATTGAACTATTTATTTAATACTAAAATTTAACATAGTTTATATGTGATTGTAAATTATTGTGAGGTTGGTTTCTTTTACATGGATATTTGCTGGTTTTAAATATTTTCAGAGGGGGAAATTAGTTTTTTTTTAAGAAGAAAAAAGTTAAAATGTTTTGAAAAGTAATGTATATACTTATTAAATTAGGAAAATTATTCAATACACTGTCAGTGGAGTTTAGCAGATTACACATGCGGGGTTTGGGTTGACATGTGTTCTTTAGGGAATAGTTTTGTATTTTAAAAGCAAAATTAATTCAGAAAATAGACATGTGTCAACTGCTCACCCCGCTTGTGAAGTCCAAAATTTACACTGTCAGTTTGTCAAATAATTACCCATTAAGTTATAACCTTGTTCATTAGAAATTCTTAAAATTTTCTTAATTGAGTTTTGTCGGTAAGTCAAATCATGAGATAAACACAAATGTTGATTTTATATAGTAGCATAGATTATCATCGGTTCAATTATTTTTATTTAATTTTATTAGATGTTGCTTGAGGGGCTTGAGCTTACTTTTTTTTTCCAATTTTGTAATATGGAACTCAAATTTTATAATTAATAAATCAGGTTTCTCCTAATTTGAACGGTGACAGTTTGACTCGACTGTTTATGTATTGGCATGGGGTAAGTATTATATAAACTTTTTTTTAATTCATTAGTTATATACACACACATTATTATAAGATTTTTGTTTGTTGCTTAGCGTTATCATGCCAAATTATATAGGAAAACAAAACAGAATGTTTCAATACTCGATGTCCAGGTTTTGTATCAACAAATCCAGAAATAGGCCCTGATTATCCTTTATACCCAACTTCAATGTATGGTGGTCGGCAATATAGTTTGACACTATATATTTATCAGGTATCTTTCATCTTTACATCTTTATCCCTCTATTAACGAATGTTTGGTGCAATGATTATGGGTATGATGGGATGCTACTTGCGCAACAAACACGCCACATAAATTTTACTAAACCAAGAATCTTTTTCTTTCTAATGTTCTAATTATTGAATACTACTTTTTGTATAGGATGATAAAACCGGGAACTAGTGGTTTGGAGTGCTAGATTGGGATACGGTTATCGGTTATTGGCCAAAGGAATTATTTTCCAAATTAAGCAATGGGGCGAACCATGTGGGATGGGGAGGAATTACAATTGCGGATAAGCAAGGAAACAACCCTCCTATAGGGAGTGGTCATTTACCAAACAACGATATTACACTTAGTTGTTTCTTTAAATCAATCCAGTATCTTTATAATATTCAAACTGATAAATTTTTGACTCATGATGACGATGCTACAATTCAATACGTAGACAAA